>MU006002.1:0-37753 GCA_010093745.1 Piedraia hortae CBS 480.64
TTATTAGTAACCGTCGCTCGGCTCTCGACTTCACGCGTCAACTAGTTTTCCGTAGAGATTTGTATGCAGGTACACATCTGCTCACAATTATAATAGGATCGCGACGGGTCGGGCCGGCGGGGTTTAGCTTCATGCACTCGAGTTTTGGTTTTGGGTTCTGGTGGGTCTAGATAGAGGGATCCATTGGCAGAACATACCAATTATTGCTACGACCTGTGTTGCTTGGCTGTACATTCGCCTTTCCCCTTGAACAATGGCTGTGCTTCTTGAGTATTCAATCGCTAGCTAAGTGAGGTGAACTTTATCATTTCAGCGCAGATTTTGGTGGTTATCACATAACAGGGAACTTGCGTTCATCCTCATGGGATGACATCTTCGCAATTCCCACTGAGATATGCAACACCTTCATGCCATGGATCGTTCTTTTTGGGAAATAGCAACGGTGACGATGGGTTGGGTCGATGGGATTAGATAGATCGGTACTGCCAGTGGAATACAAGCCGCAAAGGCTGGACGTAGTAGTATACAGAGGAAAACGAGTGATCAAACCGATGGAAGGATGTCCTTCAATCGGCCATCAATTTTCTGCAGCCGGACCAGACCCTGCTTCTCTTTTGGTGTAAAAGCTATCTTTATATGCAGCTATGATCCAGATGGAACAACCGCTTGACGGGCCAACGGATCTTTGTAATTCTGCAGTAAGTTGTTCAGCAGCCGCAGGAACCTCCGTTCGATGGGCTTCTTGCAGCCTGCACATACCGGCTGCGGGCCTCTTGTCGATACTTTTTGCACAGAAAGCCTCTTCCCCTCGGTTTGACCTTCGGGGCTGTTTCTCCCTTGGCTGGCCTCCGCTTCTTGTTGCCCATGAGAGGAGGAAGAAGAGACTGCTTCAACTCCGCTGGGGCTTGCGGTCAAGACGTGCAGTCTCGGTCAAAGAGTGTGTGTAACTGTATACGTCTCTACGTGCTAAGAGCTAACACAACGTCTTCCACAGGCCCACAGCTGGGCCAGAACCGCATTTACCGAGACCACGCGATGACGTGATCTCGTCACAGGAGAAAACTCCTCTATGCGGCAGAAACCCCTGCGAAGCCTCGGGCGTTCTAACTACCACCGATCGAACTCATCTGGCACAGGGCTCACCGTGCTAGCGGCTTGGTGGCATTGGCATCTTGGGCTTGCACCTGTTCGGCATCTCCTTGCCGAATGGCAGCGTACGATGCATTTGACCGACGGTACCAAACATGACTTATGCTGAAGACAGCTTTCTTGTAGTTTGTCCTCATGTGCCATATACACTTTTCGAGCACGGGGACAAGTTCGTGTCCACGATCAGGGACCTGATGATGTCCGCATACACAGTGCCAATCAAAGCCACGTGAGTAGGTCTCTACCCATACGAGCAGAACATCCTGCCCCCAATCGCCTGAGCCCTCGCGTACTCCCCCCATGATGTGCGGTGGCTCCACGCCCTCTGTCCAGATCCTCGCTCAGGCCATGGCTGCGATAGTTTACAGGGTCAGGATCAAAGCCACGAACAAGAAGGGCATGTCAAATGCGTGCGTCGTCCCGACCGAAGCCGAGTTGGTGGCGACCTTCACGACGTTGCTCAGGTGCTCGTACATGTGCACGGCTGTGGGCGTGGCCTTCGTCAACTGCGTCCCTGTGCCTGTGCCCACGATGGCGAGGAAGATGGCGGTTCTTCATCTACCCCACGCTTGCGATCACCCTCCATGGAGTTAGGCAGCTGCTTGGTTGCCCTCGGCCTCGGAAGATAGAGACCAGTGTGCTCTTGTGCTAAGTCGTTGTGTGTAGTCATTATTTTAAGATCAAGCATTTTTCCGATTGTCGGTTTGCATGTCGGAAGACTGGCCGAGGTATTACGTTGCATGCTCGAAGACAGCATATATGATAAAGTCGGTCTTCCTGGCCTCCTTCTTGAATAGGCCCTTGTCGATGTTTGATACATTCTCAAAGGTCACTATTTCTGTACGTTTGTCACTCCCTGTATTGATGGATACTCCCGCAGATGGGGTATCTCGGTCTGGTCTCATGTATCTTCTTCATATTGATAGTCAGCCTTGTCTTGCCAGACGGGAAGCTGAATCTAGGTATGTTATTCTCAAACTGCCGGTATACGCCTTTGCCGTTCAGACGTGTCCAGAAGCATACTGCCCCCACAGCAGGCACAAACGACTGCTGGTAGCTCATCGGCTGGCTTAGAATCATATGAAGCGGTTCATCATCAGACACATACAGTCTGATATTAATGGGCCTTGACTCGCCATTGGTATTCCGTCTGAAGTATATGACCTTGATCCCGTTGTCACTCGTCAGTTGCTCAATCGTATCCACTCCGCGAGACTGCTTCGTGCCTACGATGAACCCATTGGAGTCGTACCTATTGCAGCAGAAGAAGTCCCATGGGGCATCCGAGATTTCGCATATCGGGTAAAAGAACGACGTAGCCTGCACGCCACCCAGCACAACACGATGATTGAACAATCAGCTTGATCAGCATAGTGGAATTTACTGCTACTGGGTACAGGAGACTGATGGGGCTATGTAGCTCATCGATAGGCTCCCTGCATAGCCTTGGGGTTGATGATCCTGACCGCGCCGCCGTCCCCTTCCACCACGTCCAGCTCGTAGACCGCGTACTCGTCCATCTCCGCACACCTGCTCATGACCTCGAACATGGTCGGCCCTGCGATCGCGTACAACGTGCCACCCTTGTGGATGAGGTCGATCGTGGGCCGCTTAAAGTTCTCGTCGCACCAGGTCGTATCGAATCTCTTCCTCAGACCCAGTATGTGCTCCATTCTCGTTCTAGACTCCTCGGCAAATAGTGGTGGGTCGACATTATCCTTGATTTGCTTGAATGAAAATGTCGTATGTTTCATGTACCCCATTGTCGAATCGTCTCCATCGTAAAGCTCGGATGACTTGTATCTGGCGCATGCCAGATCTAGTTTCCTGTGGGGAGTATTGATCCATTGCTCGCACTCTTCTATGCCTTCTTTGGAGCGAATGACATAGATATGCATCTCATCACCATCATAGTCTCCTTTGAGTGGACCAACAAGCTTGGGTGATACTCCCATGCATGTCTTGTTCCAGAACGAGAGGGTAACAGGTTGGATGGACTCCTGGTGGAGTGTCGGTGGCCTTAAGGCGATTGCACGCTCTCCTTCTTGTACACATCCCGACACATATCTCTGGGTTTTCTCGTCGAATCCGACCACCCTCCATTTATCACGAAGATACTCCGGGATAAAGATGATTCTATGGTCATATGTGTGAGGGGCAATGAGTACGACGTCAGCGCATCGTTGGCGGCTCAATCAGCCTCCGCTACAGGTACTAACACCCCTATGACGCTGCTTATGGATATAAGGCAATTGATCAATGAGCAAACCGGAGTCATAAGAAGTATACTCGATCAACAGACAAGTAATATGGAACTCATGAAACGTATGCATAATGAGATTATAGCTTATATGCAAGAACTATCGCAATCTATGAGACAGACAAATCATCGGGTCGTTGGTACGAGCAATGGAATTATGTCTGAGTCACCACATAATAGTAAATGGTATCATATTGGTGACCCAGTTGACAATTCGAGTAAAGTAGTGGCATGTTTACTTATACAGCTAGAGAAACTCGCATCACGGGACTCTGGCAATAGACCATCAGTCGGTGATTTTGACACAATGTCGATGGAACTCCGGGACTGGGCTGCAATAGTGAAAGCTATATGTAGAGCAGAGTCTACAGTGACAACACAAACAGGAAAGATTGCACTCCCGAAAATATCGTCAAATGAGGCACAGTATGCTCTCAACGTTGTCACTAGCCCTACACCAGGTAGACATATCACATGTAAACCTAATCAATATCGGGACCTAGTAATAAATTGCCCTGGCCTCATTGGTTGCCTAGAAGAAGTGAGACTTCGTATAACTAAATGTCCAGGAATTGTAGGCAGAAGAACAGCTAGGGCACTTGCATCGATATCGTTTCCCTATGTAAATGAACACAATGATGTCATCAACTCAGATGTAATGAACAAGGGCACTGGTAACACTGTGGTAATGGACAAGGTACGTAGACTAAACATACCACAGAAGGAGATATACATATCACTGATTTTAAGAGATAACAAACGTCCCATGGCTGCTGCAGAGGAGGCATCTCGTTACACTAGGCGTATAACTACGGGCAGTTAGTATCTATCCAGTGAGCTATGGGACTGCTGGCGTCAAGAATACCAGTCTCCACCCCCAACGCCTCTCTTACCGAGTTGGTCTCATCGCTAGAGTGATGTAAACGAATCGTCCTTATGGCAGATCTAGCCAGCGATGATTGCGCGCGACGGGACTTCACGGCTTCTGTTAAAAACTTGATGGATGTGTCATTACGACAGTCATCGTTATCATCAGCTATGTATGCCGCAAGATACTCTAGATCACGAGCCTCAGCATCTGTTAGCGATACTTCGTCGCTATTATCGGCAGAACTGAGCACAATGGTCTCGTTATCTTCGGCGACTGGGGCAAACCCAACAGACCGTGACGTTCTCGACATACCTGATACTGACCGAGTCGCGGCCACAGGTTGACATGCAGGTTCAGCGACAGGCTGCGAACTCGATAGTGACGATGTATCACTATCATTTGCAAACCCGATCATCTTTCTCGGCGTGTTGCTGATAGACGTAGCTCGGGACACAGTGCCACCGATATTTGGCTGTGGCACATATTCTTTTCGCCTGCTCATATACGATGGCTTGGCGACGTTGGCTGGCTCGTTGATGCTAATAAAAGACAGTCTTACTCGAAGATCCATCATGGTCTTTACGACCAAGCGCATGTCTTCTTTAGCTCTCCGGCATATGGCTTCCGCATCGTCAACAGCCTTACCTTCGTCTAGCCCTTTGAACACACGCTCCATCTCGTCGAACCTGTCGACCATTGAGTTGCACGCTGATGCTGTGTTGGCTAGGCTGTTGTCAACGTTGTCCGACATATTGTGATAGTCTGACTCAGTGTACTCTCTCTTGCCAATGGTTTCGGTGATCACTCTCTCGAGATATCTAACCGTTGCAATTCCACCAAGCGTGATACCATCCTGAGACTTCCATCAACATGGCAATTGAGAATGCCTGATCTCATCCGACCGGTTTTGGCCTTCATTGCATCGAGCAGTATCTTTTTTGATTTGCCTTTGTGGAATTTGGAGGATCCCTGGAACGCAAACGATGCAGCACGGGCAACATCGTTCCTGATGACGGGCGTGTCGATCGCGAGCGACTGCGACGGAAGCATAACTCCTGACGGTAACTTGCACATGTGGCCAAGGCAGTCATCATGGATTGGACATTTCCTCATGTAGTCGTTGCATGAAGCTATGTTCATGGTGCTCACATTCCCCATATCGAGTCTCGAGTGACCGATGCCTATGATGATCCAGTCATCTGATGGGTCGAAGCCATCATAGACGAGCCTCTCGACTTTGAATTCCTCCATTGTAATGGTGGTCCTGAGCTTATTCGTGAGCACCACCCCGTCGTTAGGCATAGGCTCGAGGACCAGCTGCGTCGTGGTCGGGAGTGCGTTCCAGGCCGTGCGGTAGATGAAGAACGTCTTTCTGGTCGTGCTCGGGCACTTGGAGAGGCCCATGCACTTGGGGATCCTCGCGTCGGCGTCCATGGCGAGCGTCTCGACGTAGACCAGGCTCCCGTCATTCATCATCTCTGCGAGGACAACGTCGGGTCTGGACGTGATTGGAGGCAGGTCGCTATGCGCGATCGTCGCCATGCACGCCACCACACTCAGGCTCGGGTCCGTGATCGTTACTATGTACCCGAACTCGTAGCAGAACACGTACACTTTCATCCCGTCGGCCTTGGCCAAGAGCACGCCGTTGTAGACACTCACGTCCGGAGCATCAACAACCACATGATCGTTGGACCTGACCGCGGGCATGAACTCAGTGTCAACCACGTCCCGCATCATGTTGACGGTCCCGACGGTACTCAGGGCCATGCACAAGACTGCCCTCACGACGGGGCCTGTGGAGCTGCCCACAATCTCGAACTCGGCCGCATACGTGACCCTGTTCGCGCAGATGTACTTCCTCGCAATCGCGTTCGTGGTGATGCCCCTCACCATCAAGACACACTTGACCTCGACCATCTCGACGTCCCTCTGCGCGTGTCGGATTGTGCCCCCAAGGGCGTACTCGCGTGACACAGCCAGTGTGGATCCGGGTGCAATCGTGGTTGTGCTTAGGCCGATCTTCATGGTCGTCTCCCCGTTCGACCTTATCCTCATCCTCGCGATCGTGTTGGTCTCCGGGCCCATCCAGACGATGCAAACCCTCTCCCTGATCCTGGCTGTGGTTACGTCTCCGAACTCGCCCCTGCCCATCATCGTGAACATACGCTCGGACAAGTTCGCGTTCAGCCTCATCTCCACCTCCTCGGTGGGCCTGGCGTCGACGTCCCTCACGGACATCGGCTCGACGTTGAAGTAGCTGCTCATGTCGGCGGTGCTCTGCATGCTCAGCCTCATCGCCATGTCCGTCTCGGTGACCTTCGCCGCAACCGAGGACATCACCGTGGCCGGATCCCTACACTTGTACAGGATGGGCTCGGGTGGCTCGTCGAGACCGAGGCGGACGTGAGCGAACCTCACTCTCGCAGGGTCTCTGCTCTCGTTGCAAATCGGGCAGATGTGCGACTCCATCCTCGTGCTCGGGCACGGGCAGCCGCTTGGCTCGCTGTCTGGTACCTAGTGACCACGGACCTGGGACGAGCGTGTCGACATGTGCATGGTGAAGTACGTCGTGTGTGGGACGTGCCAGACGACCATCAAGGTGTACGTGAGTAGGTGCGTGCACTAGAACCCGTCGTGCACTGCGATCGTAGACAAGGCCACGAGCACGCGTAGGAACGTGGAGAACGTGTCGGTCGCTGTGGCGGCTGTGATGCCGTGTGTGATTACGTCCGCGTGCACCGCGTGCTCCTCCGGCTAGGAAACGACGGGCCTGTTCCACGATCGCGTGCACGTTCAAAACCCCGCTGACAGTCATCATCGGCTGCGAACCACTCGTTGCTCAACTACGCACTGCCACCCGCGATCTCACACAATGACGTCGCCATGTGCCGCTTCAGAATCATGGTGTGCCGCTAGCATGGGCACGAGATCGTGAGTAGGATGTGGTTTTGCGACGCGATCAAGAACGGCTACCTGTGCGTGGACCCGGCCAGGACCATGTTGAACTTCTCGAGCTTGTGCATACCTGCCGGGGCCCCGATCGGCTACGTGAACGCGTCCTTGTCCGTGGTTGCCCTTAGGGCGAGAGTCCAGCCCGTTGTGATGGCGATCCAGTGCGACGTCGGATTCGTTTTCACGAAGATGGGGATGAACCTCAATGCGATGATCAAGATGGAGAGCGTCCGGTCCACGTACCCGGGCATGTCCATGCCTCAGACCTCGGATATGGTCAAGGGCGTGCACCACAGAGATGATGGTACGCCTGCCGGTTGGAGGTCGCGGTTGGGACCATCCACCAAATCGGAGAGCAGCACCGCGGACAGCATCGCGGACAGGGTGATCATCTTGGAGAGCGATGACGACTCGGAATAGAACCTCCACACGGCGGCCCGCCGGTTGATGGGACAAGCACAAGAAAAAAGCCACACAGTGAATGAAACGGCCTACGTCTTGCAGTGTCTCGCAAACTCCCAGGTGAGACGCGGCGAGATGGAAAAGGGCCCACAGCCTCTTGTCATCCATAGGTACCCATTCGTCCGCTTACTCTCCCTCATGCGAGAGAGGGTTTGGCGTGAGTGCACCTGGTACCATTGGCGGCTGTTCAAGCAGTAGCCCAGAATCAGTATTCCTTGTGCTTCTACGTGTTACGAAACGCCAGCCTTGCCTTTCCCCAGCAGGGCTAGTGAATCACGTGCGCGGCCTATTTTCCTCAGGTAGGACGTTCGAGACGCAGTTCCAGTCGAACTTGTATGGTAGATGAAGGAACGTGTAGCGATAGTGCTCTCGTGGATGGGAGTGCGCAGCGGCCCGAACTAGGAGGACGTAGCGATAGACAGTGTCGATATGACAGTGTGTATGACTATATGTATCTGTGAGGAGACGTCAGAATAAAACTTCTGTACCTGTGGGCCGGTGACGTCACGTCGTACGCTAACAGGGCGCATTCGCCATGTTACATATGACATGACCCTGAGGGAAAAACTCTGTGAAGGAAAAACCCTAGGGTGCAGCTGGTAGTGTAGGAGGTATCGCTGACTCGCTATGCAAGTGCCCCGCATACGCGCTAGCGGCGATGCTTGAATCCAACAGAACGAACGACGACAAAGCATCTCCCACAGGACGAAAAACACGTCACGGCGAGGTTATCCACATCCCAAAATACTGTTATGGCACCGTCTGATGCCACACAAGTACCTAGTCCGCATTGCTTTAAACACCGGATCAGCCAGGAGCATTACAATGCTCGAGTTCGCCGAAACCCGTAGAGAGCTTGATCCAGTGTCCATGCCATCCCTTTTGTGGATGTCCGGGAGGTTGATAAGTGTAGATCGTCCAGCGGCGTATCTGTGTAGCTGCCATTCATGATACGAGTGGAAATCAGCACCAGGAACAGAGGAACGTGAAAGGGGCCAGTCCGAGATAGAGAGAGGGCCGACGTATGGCTAAGTGTAGCCGCGACAGCTGCCCCTGTTACAATTGGTGATTTCGCAATCTCTCGTAACTCCAGCACTTGGTACGGCGATTTGTCGTTCAGTGAAGATGAGAGTGTCCGGTATAAGGCATAGTCAATCGCTTCCAGCCTGAATTTGGTCGTAAAGCCAGCGTGAAGTAGCTTTCGGGCCAGAGTACAGACAATATTATTACTTGTTTCAGCCCTTCCGTTCTGCTTGGAGCTTTCCGGAAGTGTTTCGGTGAGCTTTTCCATATTCTTTGCATTATCCGTTAAGTGAGGTGCCCCCAAACTCTAGTCCTCCGTCGAGGTGATAGATCTTGACGAAGCGACCCTGTTGAGTGTGAATATAGGCGGCGCGCCAAAACGGCCAGGGACTATTGGAGGGCTGATAACTGGGCTACACTATTATGGTGTCTCTCCACCCTTTCAAACAAGCCGCTTGTTATTGTTGTATCCCTGGAAGTAGCCAACGAATACACCACAATCCCAGGGACCATGCTCGTATGGCTTTTGTCGTTTGGCCCAAAAGCGCAGCGAAACTGTCAAGTAAAAACAATGCAGCACAATGGAGGAGGGTAGTCCCAACATCCTTCAAACCATGAGCTCCACGAGCCCAATGATATAGCCATGCTGGAGTGGTGAGAATCAAATATGAGGTTTGAAAAGGTCCTTGTTGAACTTCCATCAGCATCAGCATCAGCATCACCATCCTGCTGATGCACACGTGCCGCTTCGACTTCACGCTACTCCTTGGCGCAGCGTCTCTTTTCACCTCCATCCCTTCCCAGTCGTTCGACCGTTCGCACCAGCTGGTGGCGACCTTCTGTCATCTTCTTGCTTTCCTCATATCAACGTTCTGTGACATATTGTCGCGAGCCCTTTCAGGGATTCCCGCTTGCGCTGGACTTTTGAGTTGCTCGATGCTTCCCATACCCTTACCCACAACGAAGAGGTATTCCAGTGTTGGGGTGGGGGGAAAGGGGGGGGAAGTCTTCGTCAATCGCATGGCATAAAACGTCTTCTCCAGCAAGCCTCGACTGCTCCTCGGATGCCAGCTCTACGCCCATGTTCCCTTGCGCTGTAAGTAGTATGGATAGAGGCAAGTCTCCAAGGCAAAGAGTGAGAACCGTCCCATTGCCAAATTCCCTGCGCGTTCGTATCCCGCGAGAGCCAAATCTGCGTATACTCTTATCGACGTATATGCCGATACAACCTTATGGCATTTTGTTATGGCATTTTGCATTGCCAAGCATGAGCGGTGTAATCGGTTATCATTCCCCGGCACTGAATTCGAGGCTCAGCGCTGCGCAAGATATTGTCCATGAAGGAATTCGAATGCCCCAAAATCCGAAGTGTGAGCGGAACCAGAATTAGATGCGGAATGGGCCGAAGCAAAACCTGCAGCGGTGATTCATCGTACATCTTTTGCGAGATTAGTTTCATTTTATGTAAGATAGTTCACTTTTGGCTAGATAGTTCACTTTCCTCAAATCATTCACTTTTGCTTGATTTGTCATTTTTACTCATATCATTCGCTTTTGGTCGGATCCTTTACGCAATCCGGACAATCAAATCTCACTAGTATCGGATCGTTTTACTTTATTTGTTTTCCATTTTACGTCTATGGGTGGGTCATAGCTCCTAATGAGCTTATGCGCGGCCTCTGATGGGCGTTAGTCGGCACCACGCGCAAGCTCGGATCGTTACACGCGTTCCGAGAATCCAATTTTACTTGTGTCGGATTGCTGTACACGATCCGGATCATCCAGTTTCACTTTCCACGGATCCCTATGCATGATCCGAAAACCCAAATCCCACCTTTCTCGGGTTGTTATACGCGATCCGGACTATCTAGTTCCACTTCCTGGAAAACACTTACATGTGGAAACAGAGCTACAACCGTTAAATGAGTTAACACGGCACCTAAATAGGTTGACAACGAATCAGAATAAGAACTGATGGAATTTCTTACCAGAAGAAAGTTTTTTTGATCTTTTACAGGTCTTTCCAGATATGTTGATGTAGCTGCTACAATGAGTCACGACTGTTCAACTACAACAGATATGTAGCTGCTACAACTAGTTACTACTTCTCAATTACAGCTACGTTGTCTGCTACATCACCACTCCTCTCCACCTTGATCACGACTTTTTCCACCTGACGATATGGCCAATCCCACAAAAATTCACTCCACATGAATCCATACACTTCTGCACAGGGACACAGCCCCCCTCTACTCTATCCACACAATTTACCCCCCAATCCTCCTCTCCACAAACCCCCTCTCCAACCTCGCGACCTGCTTCTTAAACGCCTCAACCTCCTCCCAACAATCAAGCGGTCGCCTATCATGCGTACGGAGACACCTCACAAGCGCATCCCTCGTCTTTTCCACTTCAGGATCCTGCGATTTACTCTTCCTTTCCAGCAACTTGCTCTTCAACTGCTCCAACTCCATCATCGCGTCCTTTGAACTCAACGAATCCCTCTTTTCGGGAGTCAGCACCGGCTTCCCCTGTAGCGCAGCGTCGTCGTGGTAAAACGGCGAGCGGAGATGGGCGAAGAGGCCCGTAGGTTCAGCTGCTTCGGGCGGGACGAGTTCCGGTGCGGTGGAGGAGGACTCCGAACCCGTAAGGTAGCTGACGATAGAGTCGATTTTCTCTGCCTGCGTGTCGCGGACTTGTTCCAGGTGTGTGCGGAGACGCTGTTTGGCGTGGAGCTCGGTGGTGTATGCCCTAGTTCGGTCGTTCTGTGGTGGTGGTTAGTAGGGATGCTTCACGGAGGTGGCGGAGGATGACTTCGGGGGAGCGCTGGAGGGAGTCGAAGAGGGCGTGGCTTAATGTGATGCCTTGAGCAGATCTGCGCGCAGGGGGGTTAGTGGAGATGCTTTGCGATAGTGAAGGGTGTAGTACGCGTAGGATGGTACAGCAGTCGAAACGCTGTTGCCCATTGTTTTCCTCGGTCGGCAGAGCTGGGGGTATTGTTCCGCGGGGAGACGGGGGGTCGGGCCGATCCGAGAGACGTCACCTGTCACATTCATTCGATGGGTTGTCACAATGGGGCAGGATCTCGGAGATGAAGGACCGTCAAGGGGGTGTGGACACAATGATGCTATCCACAGACCTAAAGAAGGAACCGTTAAGCCCTCCTTAATGGAGTCAGGGAGGTGTACAAGATGAAACCACAACCCTCCGAAGCTTGAACCCACCGAAGTAACGAAGATAGAAACACTGAAAATAGTCCCTCAGGAGAGACGCCAAACACAAATCTTCACGGCCATACTCTGGAAGAAAGCAGGCCCTGTATAGCAATGAGGCGTGTTCTTACAGCAACCCAATCCAGGAACATCCAGCATCCCAACTACAACTCCAACCAAACCCCCAAGTAACCACCTCCCACCTCCCCCTCCCCCCATCGGATCGGCCACTCCAACCTCCGTCCGCGCGGGGACGTTCGCGCACCACCCTCCGGTCCAAGTGTGCAGGTTATTTCCATCCATCCCAAACGCGATAACCTCGCAAAAATCCCCCGTTCCCCTTCGAACGTCTTTTCGACACCCTCCTACGCACACTCGTTTCTTCACATTAACAACATACCATTCACTCGTTTGATTCCACCCAGCAGTATGAATCTACGAAGCAGCCTCATCCTTGCGGCCGCGACTCTAGCAAGGGCATCGACCCTCCCTCCAACAGCCGCCGCCTCCCCTGCCGCAGGCTCCTATCCCGCAGCGGCAGCGGCAGCGATCCCATCCACCGCATCAGCGGTGCTAGGAAATTGGTCCCTCGCGTTCGGGCACCTCTTCTCCGGGTCGTCCGATACCCCCAACTGCCTATCCTCAATCTGCTCCGACTTCTCCACCCTGGGCCACGGCCGCCTCTCCCCAATCGGCCTGAATCCGGATTTAGTCAAACAACCCATCTGCAACGCCTCCGCCAGCAGTGCGAACACCGCCGATTCCCTGCCATGGACAATCCGCTCTTTGAGCGACATGTTCATCGCCCAACTCCTCGGTGCCTTCAGCGACGGCACCACTGTCGCGGGCGCAAGCCTCTCCGCTTCCCCCAAAGCAAAGAAAGCGTACAGCTACATCTGCACGAATGCGCGGTACTCTGTCCTCGACGCTTATCATCTCGACTCCGCCCGTGTGGTTAACACTACTTGTCACGCCGCGGGCACAAACATGGCGCCGAGACCGGCCCAGGCCCTCGCGTCCGCGAATCTTACGGATGTGAGTCTCTATTCAAATGCGGTGTCGGATCTGTTCGGGTCGACGTGGACGGCTACGGCGCGTGATAAGGCTGAACTTGGGGATTTGTGTACTACGGCCAAGGGAAGGTTGGATGGGTATGCGAGGATGGGAATGAGTGCAGATCTTGTGAAAGAGTGTGTTTGTGGTGGGAATGTGTCCGAGATGCCGTCTGCGGTCCCGTCGGCTCATCCTCATGGTCCGCCGATGGGTGCTCCGATGGGTGCGGGTGGTGCTCCGATGGCAGGGATGAATGCCCCGTTGGGAAGTGCGCCTGGTGCTCCGATGGAAAATGCACCGCATCATCCTCCGTTTTACTTTCCGGGAATGGACACCTTGCCTAAACGAGGAGAGGTGCTGACGACGACGCAAGCGACTCAGTTGATCAAGATGCATATGACGCGCATATTTGTCATTGTGCTGAACGGGATGAGCGATATGCCCGATTGGAATGACTTCCTGTGCAAGAATTTGAGCGTTCGGGGACTCGACTCGTGCGGGCTGATGGGTGAGGGAGTTTTGAAAGCTGTTTGCGCAAAGTGAGCGAATTTTTTCCATGCAGAGATGGGATGCTTTTTTTTCTTCTTCTTTTGGCAGGGACGGTTACAATAGAGCAGAAAGAGTTCTTTTTAGAAACAGGAGGGGGACATTTAACATTTGACATGCCATTTCTTGGAACTGTGGTAGACAGTTTTATTTATCGCCAACAGGTTCCTCCCCGTCATCAGGCAGCAGGTTCCGCTTGGCAGCCACACGTTCTTGTCGTCGTTCGCGCGCAGCCTTGGTCTTGGCACGTTTGGCATCCATCTCTTCCTTGATCGCACGCGCACGCTGCGCCTCGGCCTTGGCTTTGTGAATCTACAAAAGTCAGCCTCCGTCATCCCTCCATAATATCAGAAAACCTACATGCTCGACAAGAGCGCGCTTGTGCTTGAACGTGTTACCCTTGCTCAGGTGGTACAGCTCATGGTAGAGGTGCTTATCAATCTTGCCGGCGGCGCGATACTTGACCAGCAGACGGCGAAGGACACGCAGACGACGCATCCACATCACCTGACTGGATACCGTCAACACAGTCCCCAGTCACCCAGCAGAATGACAATACTCACCTAGGCATACGAGCGTCAGCCGTTCCCTTTCTCTTTCCAAAACCACGATGACGGCCGATGCGGCGGGCGGCGGTAAGCTCGCGGGCGCGGGCACGAGAGTGCATGGCCACGGGCTTGCGGATAATCAGTCCATCCTTGTACAACTTGCGGATCGTCTGCCTCGAGTTGGCGCTAGAGATCTCGTTCACTTCGTTCGGGTCGAGCCAGATCTTGCGTTTGCCGCATCCTGCGACCGACGCCGCAAGACGCTTCTGCGTGCGGAGGTTCGCCCTGCAGAGAGTTAGTATTCCATCGTCCCTACGAGCTGGAGCGCTTACATCGTTGCTGCGGTGAGATTGCGGTGTTGCTGCGGTGGGAGGGGTGATTTGAATGCCAAGCCCACTGCTGTAATTCCGCGCACGGAGCGGGCCGTTGTCACGTGTCAAGAGACGTGGTCATTCACCAACCACTTAAAAAGTCTAGATAGCTCAATCCTCCAGGCTCTCAACCTCCACCCTCCCAACAGCCATGACCTCTCTCAGATCCTCCACCTCATCACCCTGTAGCCCGAGTCCGCCCTGCCCGCCCTCGGCCTCCCTCCTTTCTTTCGCCTGATTACCCAACCGTACCGCAACTCGATTCTGATACTCTGTCAAGCTCCTCTTCGTGTTCGGCTGTAGCGACGCCCCGGGACCCGCCATGTACTTCTCAAACAGCGCACTTTCCTCATCCAGAACCGAGAAAACCGCAAGATACGCCGCCTCCGCCGCAAGTTTAACAGGCAGGACAGGGTCGCGCACGCTGGAGAAAATCGCAGGGACTAGCGACTCCATATATCGCGGCACGATGAGCGAGTTCTTCTCCCTTGTCACTGTTCGGACCACAACAAGCGCGAGGCGGCGAGCATCTGATGGGTTGCCCGGCGCTATAATCTTTGCAAGGGATTCGATGAGTGGTCGGATGGTTTCGGCTTCGTCTGTGGAGAGGAGGTACTTCCCCGCTGCCATGACGCCGTTGGATGAGATGAATGGATTGTTACTGCTGATTCCATGGATGATGACTTGCCGGATCGCTTCACCTGGTAGGATAGTAGGAGACTTGGCCAGGACCGCGTTGAGGGCCAGAACAGATGAGGGAGTCATGTTCTCCGTCAGAATGCGCGTCTTGATGAGACTTGTAGCAGCATCCTTTGGAAGAACACACACAAGAGCAGCAAGCAGCTTCGCAAATGTGATGTTGACTGATGCATCTGCTGATCCAACGTCTGAATCAATCAGCCCCAGAATAGCCGTCCGTGATGCATCGTTCATGTTCGAGCCCGCTTGACTGACGACCTCGTAAAGGGCCGTTAACATTGCATTTCGAACGCCAGCATCGGTGCTTTTAGAGCCTGTGACGAGTTCTGATATAAGCGGATCGATGCGAGGAGTCATCTTGATCAGAGTTCCCAACGCCCTAGCCGCTCTCGTCCTTAGAACCTCGCTCGAAGGGTCTGCCAGCGACTTGGTAAACGTCCGCTGAAGCTGTGGCAGGAACGGCTTCAACAGAGTTGGGATCTTGTCTAGCAGATTGTTGATAGTGAGCAGAATAGCTGCCTTGAGATCCGTTGATCGTTCAGATACAACTCTGATCAGCGGGCCAGTGATTTGCGTGACGAACGGTTTGAGGCCCTCTGGACTTGTCCTGGCAACGACATCTGAGATGGCCAGTGCCGCTTGTGTTCGTTGCTCGGCAGAGCCGTTCATGAGACCTTGCAAGAAGATTGGAAGTACAGCTTGGATGCCTTTTGGTAGAGAGAACCCGGGTAGTGGATGGCCGGGAACGCCGACGTGGTTCAGAGACTGTCGAGTTGAAGTCACAAGTGCCTCTAGCTCATCTTTACGCAGACGTGAAGTCAACGTAGACAGAGCAAGCCAAGCGGCTTTGACGACATCCTCATCCTTGTCGTCGAAAGCGATAAGAAGCACTCGGACGAGGTCCGCGTAGTATCTTGTAAAGTCGATATCTGTCTTCTCCACGAAGCGAGCAAGATGATTATTGGCAGCGGCTCTTCGGTGATGGTCGTCATTCTTGGTCAACGCTAGCATAACGCTCATCATCGTGTTCAGTCCTTCAGAGTCATCAACTGAAAGCAGAACCGTATCCAGCGCAGCATCCAGCTCAGCCTTGAGCGTCTCATCCTTCGTCGCAACAATATCATCCATCAGCGCGTTGATGATCTGAGGCAGTCGTCTCGTCATAGTCGAGCTCGCCACCTCCGCCAACGAGGCCAAAGCCCTCGCATTGAACGCCGTCATTGGCGAAGTAAGTAGCGTAGGCAAAAGGTTCGGCAGAATAACATTCGACCTCGACGATTCCGTCAACAAAGTCAACAGACCCGAAAGAGCAACATCAGCCTGTCCTTCAGAGCGCAAGAGATTCAGCAAATGCGGCAGGACCTGATCAATCGCCCTCTTGCCCACAACCCTCTGCAACGCATCGAACGCCTCCGCTGCCGCCTCTCTGACATCAGCATCTGGATCAACAAGTGCTGTCCGTACAATAGCTATGATAGCACCTTCATAATCCGCCATTGAATCCGACGAAGCTGACTGAATGAGTTCTTTCAAAGCAATGCAAATCCCCTGCCTTGCATTCCTATCCGTGGCAGTGTGCAGTCCTTCCTCCAGCGTCGGTAGCAACGTCCCCAAAACCCCCTCACCCGCTTTGCGAATGAGTTCTCCCAGAGCATTGCTCGCAATGACTTTTTGTTCCATATTCGAGTTCGCCAGCCGTCTGATAAGGAACTGTGTGAGGGTGGGAATGAGCTCGCGTAGAGTTCTTGGTGTCGAGACGAGAGCCTTCCAGACATTTACAGCGGCTGTGCGCACCAAGCCAGAGGTATCGCAGCGACAGATATATAGACCCGAGAGGATTCTATCTCGTTTTTCCACTCCCAGAACCTCCAGCAGCGACTGCGAAGCGGTGTTTGATCGTTCGTAGTTTTCTGCCTCGGACTTGCCGCTGATGCCCGTGAGATTGAACAGAAGATCGCCAACAAGCTCCACGGAGCTGAGACGGATGCGGTAGCTGTCGTCTGCTAGACCGCGCTCAAGCTCGGGGAGAAGGAGATCAACGGAGCGTGAGGCAAAGTTCTTGATAAGAAGTCGAGCAGCACGTAGCGAGGTTTCGCGAATCGATTCAACATCATCTGCAAGACCGCCAAGGATGGCGGGAATGATGCGAGAAAGGTAGTTGGCAAAGCTCTGGCCAAAGCAGGCGGGTAGGAAGATGAAGAGCGACATGAAGCCTTCGCGTACAGAGGGCTTTGAGCTGGACACGTTCTGCAGCATTGTAGGCAACGTCTCTTCCAGCCTGGTCGTCCCAAGTCCTGCAAGAACTTCGCTGAGCGCCTGTGCAGACCCCAAACGGTCGCCAGCACCGGTATCAGACCTCAAAGTATGCATCAGCTCTGGGATAAGCTCCGGCAAAACATCCTCTCCCAGCTTCTCAATCAGAGACCCTAGGGCCTTGGACGCTGTGGCTCTAGTAGCAGGCACCGGATCAACAACAGCAGACTTCAAACCCGCCACAAGAATCGGCAGGTGAGCAACCAAGTCCCTGCGTTCAGTAAGATGCGCAAGACTCCCAATAATCTGGGCAGCTTTCCTCTTAGTCGTTGACCTCTCCCCAAGCCCTCGCTCAAGGATTCGAACAACAAGAGCAAGCGACGGCGCATCAAGGTAATGAACAAAATTAACCTTGATCAACGCATCCAAAGCATCATCCGTGTATCTTGTCGGATCACTCAATGCCTTGAGCAGTCGATCAACCTGGCTCTTCACTTCGGGGTTGGTAATCACATCCCCGAACCGCTTTAAACTACGGTTAGCAGAAGCCCTGACCTCCTTGTGGCTGTCATTCAGCACTTCCGTCAACGGAGGAATGATATCCGGTAGACTGATCGCAAGCTGTTGCGGATCAAGGTATGCCATTGCACCCAGAGAATCGCTCGCGCCCTTTTTACTTCGCCATTGCGGTTCATCCAGCCCTTCGAGTAGCATTGGCAATATCTTCTTCACCCCGTATGAGCTGAGGGAGGAGAAACAAGTCTTTGCAGCATCCAGACAAGCCTCTCTGACGTCTGCACTCGAATCTCCAAAGCCGACAAGCAGTTGCGGCACAATCGAGATGACATATGGCTCGAATACGCGGTTGAGGAGCAGCGATAGCAGCTCGTACGCGAGGAATGCGCCCTGTCTCTCGTTTGCATCTTTCTTGTTCTCCGACGCCGCACGGAGGGTTGACATTAATCGACACTCCTTCATGAGCACAATTCCCCTGCCCTTGACGATGCCAGCAAGTCCATATGCCGCGCCACGTCGGGTAGCATACGGCTTCCCATGCAGCGTCTCCTCCACCGTCTTCTGCAGGTAATAACCCGCCTGATCACTCGACGCACGCACCAGCGGCGGGAGACACTGTGCAATCGCATACTGCACCGACTCAGACGGTGTACTCAGCGTCCACAACAGCCTGTCCACAACCTTCTGAATCCTCGCATCACCCCTTGGCAAATGCCTCGCAAGCGCCCCATAAACAATCACAACCGCCTCGTTCACCAGATCACTTGCCTTCGAGCCCGACGAATCCTTGAGTTTCCCCTCACAAAGGTCCATCAACGCCTCGACCTCCTCCTCTCCGCGAAGTGCAACAACCCTCGTAGCCGCGTCCACAAAACTCGCACGCACCCTCGCATCCCTATCACAGAACGGCCCCATCTCAACCAAAAACATCAAAAACGGAACCAACTCCTCGGCGGGAAAACACTGCGCTAATTCCTTGAATGCGAACGCAATCCCCTCCCTCGCCTCCCAAGGATCACTCAAATCCTTCTTAACCGGCATACCAAAGCGATCAAGCTCAGGCTTCTTAACCTCCGCCCGTTCCACATACATCCCCTTCAACGTAGCCACCAACCCCTCAAACAACACCGGATACTCTCCCACCGCACCACGAACCGCCCGCGCAGCAGCCCTCCTCACCTGACCATCCTTCCACTCCAGCAAATACGGGAGGCAACTTCCCGCCGCATCCCGCGTCAGCGTCAACCCATTTTCCTCCCAAATCTCCCTCGCAATCCGTCCAAGTTCCGGGACATCATCATGGCAAGCCAGCCAGATCTCCTCGTAAAACCCCCCCTCAGTGAGCGAAAGCTCATCACTTAGCGCAGACAACACAGCGCTTCTAACCAACGGATCCGGGACAAGAACCCCCTTCACCACAACCGCAGTCTCACCCACCCCTATAGTAGGTGAAACGGACCTGCAAAGGTCCGTGAACACATCCCTCATCTGGCGGAAATGCGGCGCATACCGCTGCATCGCAGCAATCAAACAACGAAGCAGATCCCGCTGCGGGAGACGTATATCCGCACAGATTGTTGTGTGGAAGGACAGAAACTCGATGGCGAGGACAATCTGCTCGTCCGCTTCGTCGCCTGTGCAGGCTATCCCGCCGTTGTCTAGGACTTGTAGGATTAATGGGAGGGTGTAGCTGAGGGTTATGGGGTCGAGGGGGCGCTGCTCGCCGAGGGAGCGGAGGCGGTAGAGGAGTCTAGTCACCTGTTCACTAAGCTGTTCGGTTGTTAGGTTGGAGGGTAAGGGGGTGATTCCCGCTGCGCGAAGGGTTGCGACGCCGATGAATTGTCGCTGTGCACCCAGACGGGGTGAGATGCGGGAGGAGCAGTTGAGGTAGCTGATGGAGGCTGCGTCGCTGAGAATGAGACTCGCGCCGGCTTGGATGGTTTGGAAGAGGAGCTGGATCAGGGGGCCAAACCAGGCTTCTGCGTCCGTGGGCCCAGTGATGAGGGCGTTGATGATTCCGATTCCGCGCTTGAGGTGGGAGACGATGGTTGAGATGTGGTGGCGGATTTCGGATTCTTTGGAGAGTTGGGTGTTGATCTTTTCTTGTTCTTCGGGGGTGAGTTTTTTAGTTTGACCTTTTTTCTGTGCGAGCTGCGAGCGGAGGTCTGCTTCCCATTTCAGCACGTCGTAGTCTTTGATGTTTTTGCTGACGGCTTGGGCTTGGGATGGGGTCGATAGAACGTCTATGAATGCCGTTCCTTCTGGTGTGCGGTATATGGCTGCTTCGGTGGGGCCGACGCTCGTCAGTTGGGCCGGGTTCAGGTCTTGGGAGATTTGGGCGACGATCTTGGGGGTCAGGATTTCGGGTGCGACGAATGCAAGGTCGGCGGCGGCACTGTAAGCTGCTTCTTGGAAGGCTTCGTGCTCGGAAGCTGTTAGGATCTGTGAGAGGCATTCTTCAGCGTGCCTCGATGCAAGTAAACCCGGATCGCATCCTACATGCAGACACAGCTCAACCCAAGACGCTCGAGGGATGAGTTGCGGTCTACAGAGGACCAACAACCTGACCATCTGGGCGCGGAGGATATCCTCTCCAACACCACCGTCCGCAGGACAAATCGCCCTAACGACCCTATACAACCCCTCGCACCCAACCGCAACAGCCGTACTGTCTTTAATCTCGAGCTTGTAATCCTCACACCACCTCCACAACCCATCAACCACAACATCCACAATCACCTCCGGCTTCTCGAGATACAAACCCTGCAACTCATCAATCATTTCCTTTCGCACCTCCCACCCCGTCCCCGGGTTCGCAATCAGATAGGCTACCCCCTGCGCCCAAGCATTCCTCCCAGCCTTTCCCTCGGGAAGCCACCCAAACACCCCCATCAACGCGCGAGAAAACCACCTCAAATCCCCAACCTTGGTATAAACTCTCGCACTAATCAAAAACGACGGCTTCGGCTCCACCGAAACCAACCTCTCCGCCAACCTCTCCCTACCTCCAGTGGACCCCTTCATCAACAAAACCGCCACAGCAGCATACGCAACCGGAACCTGACCTGCCACCACCGCGGGATTAGGATTCATCAGTACCTCATCCAAGATCTCCTCCAACTTCGGCCTTGCACGATCCATCAAATCCGCAGATTTGTCTTCGGGAAGCGTCCAGATAAGGTCCGCGAGTTTCAGTGCCCAGAGCTTCCTCATCGGGAGACGCTTTTCTCCTAAGCCGGTCACGAAGGCGTCGATAACTTCTTTTTCGGGCTTGAGTTCGTTATTTAAAGCGTAGGAGAGGATGTGGCAGAGCACACTAAGGATGGATCCTGCGGAGGTTTCGTTTGCTTCTTTGCTTGCGATTGCGGTGAGGGCTGGGAGGAGTTTTTTGGTGAGTGAGGGGTTCGGGGGGAGGGTTTGCAGCATTTGGGCGTAGACGACTCTTTGGTCCGTGGTTTTGATGGTTTTAAGTTGGGATAGGATTTCGTCGGAGGTTTTTGAGACGAGGGTTTCGTTGTGGCTGTGAGAGGATATGGCGGCGAAGGTGTGAACCATGCCGTTGCGGATGGTGGGGTTGGTGGATTTTGCGTTTGAGAGGAGGGGTTTGAGGAGGTGGGATACTAAGATGTCGGATAGGTCGATGGTGTCGGGTAATGATAGGATCATGGGGGCGATGAGGTCGTTGAGGACGATTTCTGGGGCGCGGAGGAGAGATTTCTCCACGGAGGGGATCACCTCGCTTGTTAAATCGGATTTCGTGATGTAGTTCGCCCAGAATTCATTCAGGGCGGTTGAGATGTATGGAGGCAGGTGGACGCGAGAGGCGAGTATTTCGCGAAGGTAGAATGATAGATAGTTGTTTTTGCGGGTTTCCACGACTTTGGGTAGGTCCTTGCAGCATTCGGCAATGATGCCCAGGGTGAGGGTATTGTGTGGAGCTCCCTTGGTGGTGAGGTCGGTGATGCATTGGTCCAGAGCTTCGCTGGCAAAATCTGCTTTAACGAGGCCTTTGATCGCCCGTCTGCTTACCCGTCGAGCTGTTGATAGTGTTCCTCCCTTTGGCTGTGCGCTAAACAATAGACCGAGGGCATTGGTTAGTGCCTTGATCAAAGGTTTACCACATGCTGTCCACAGGGACTTGTCGAGTGCAGCACGCTGGATGAACAACGAACTCCAGCGTACCAGAACGAAAGACTGAGCGGGTGCTATGCCAGGCTTTGAGCTCTCCTTTTCAATCTGAATGATTAGATCAGACAACGCATCCCGGGCAGCAGGAGTTGCGGCAATAGTGTCTAAGCATTGCTCGACAGTGTGACGGGACTGAGTATCAACATAGAGAGGATAAGTATCGAACAACAAAGCAGCAATAGCGACGAGATCTTCCCGAGTCGCACCTAAAACTAAGTCAAAAAAAAAGACACTGAAAAACTACTTGCAACCTACCCGCAACCTTTGCTTGCAGCGCGTTCAGCTCCGCAATCCTACGCGTAGCCGAACTGGACAGCAAAACAGGGCTGAGGAGAGCCAAACCCAGGCCATTGTCCTCTGTCGCCATTCGAATGTGCTGCTCGTAAATAATTTCTACCGACTGTTTGTGGACCTGTGGGGGGTGATGTGACTCCCGCAAAGTCACATCAAACAAAACAACAACAGAGTAGACTGTAGTCATGGCAGGCGGCAAGAAGAAAAAATCAAAGGCCGTAAACCCCAATAGAGGCTTCGCGACCACGTCGCTGCCCAAAGCCGCTCCTAAAGTCGAAGAGGTCAAGGAAGAGGCCACCAGCACAGAGACGTCAACGCCTGACACGGCCCCGACATCTGTCAGTGCCACAAACGGCAGCAGTGTAGCCGGTCATGCGCGGGAGCTAAACGAACTCAGTGCCGAAGAGCTCGAGGCGCAGCTGGAAGCGTCGGAATTGCAGCAATTTGTCGAACAACACGCAGCAAAGGTACAGAAGGAAACTAACCGGCTGGTCTCGCGGCTGAAGGCGGATAGACGCGTTTTGCGGAGCCAAGCCGAGCCTCTGCCAAACAACTGGATTAGCGATGAGCTGGTCCAGGAAATTATAGAACTTACGCTGGCAGAGGAAACTGCTACGAACACAGCCATAGAAGCCGATGCGCTGCCAAAGCTATGGATCCTATCTTCCTGTCTTCTAGAGCTCGGTATTTCGCAAGAGCGGGTCGACGAGGTGCTCCAGCATTCCCTTTGCTATCCTCCTATCGACTCATCGTCGACTACATGGAGTTTGAATGATGCATTGGACTGGCTCTCTTTGCGCTGTGATCTGGAAGAGCTGGGAGAATACGATGTGGAAAAACACGTCACTTTTGCCGAGGAAGCGGAGCCGGAGGAAGCGGAGCCTCCTCCAGCCAGTACCCCTCCGGAGGTCGTAGAGGTTTCAACGGAGGAAGAATCCGAGGTAAGCGATCTAGGAAGCGATCCAGAGCAGGAAGAGCTTCTGGGCGCGTACCTTCGCACAAAAGCTAGGCTATTCAAAAAGGAAAGCGGATCAAGTAAGAAGAAGGGGGGTGTTCAAAAGAACCAGAGTGCTACCAGCAAGAAACTGGTGCAAAAAATACGTCGAATCGAGTCTGACATGTTGTTTGACTTGCCGCATGCAGAGGCACAATGGTCGGCACAGCGAGCGGAGTTGATGAAAGAGGCAGCTGAACAGAAGAAAGAGGCAGCTGAACAGAAGAAAGAGGCAGCCGAACAGAAAAAGCTGGAGAATCAAAAGCTCAGCATCGAAAATACAAACGGCACTGCACCCAAAGAAGAGCAGTCAGAAGATGATGTGGAAATGCTGGGCGGGGTGTTTGAGTCGTTGCCCGGTCCGTCAAAGGCTGTCTCCGCCGACGACACACCCGTCACGGTCAGAGACTTTGGTCGATTGACGAGCATCGGTCCGAAGCGAGTTTTGGAAGAAACATGCAAGGCGAGGGACCCATCTGTAAAAATATCTTACAAACAAATAAGTCCGACGGTCTGGTCGTGTAGACACTCGGTGACAATCAGCTGGACCAGAGCAAGACCTCTAATAGGATCCGATTATCTTCCAAATGTTGAAATTCAGTCCAAGAATAACACCGTGACCATTTCAATGGTGCGTGAGGCTACACCTGATGTGGCCCAAAGCGAAGCATACATCGCCACTGTTGCTCTATATGTCCAGTTTGACGGGTCGACAAAGGAGGGCAAAGCCCATCTGCGTCTCCCATCAGCGTTTCGCGGCCTCTGGGACGACTTGAACAAGAGTAAGCAGGAGCACCGCGATGCAATGGATCGGGAGACCGTCAAAGCCTTGCGTCAGCTTATCGAGGAGAATAAACCCATGGACGACGATGATGATGAGGAGATTGTCTATACTCCAGCAAGTAGATGGCGGAATGCGTCTGAAAGCGGTGCAGCTACTCCCGCCAGTGCTCCTGACATGCAGGACAGTAGCCACATTGCAGACAACATGAAGCAGATTTGGGCTAGGAAGTCGTCGACTCCGGCGTACAGGGACATGCTCCCAGGACGCATGAAACTGCCGATATACGACCAGAAGCAGGCTTTGATGGCTGCTATTGACCGCAACCAGGTCACGATTTTGGTTAGCGAGACGGGGTCCGGGAAGAGTACCCAGCTGCCTGCTTATATTCTCGAGCATGAGCTGTCGCAGGGAAGGACATGTAAGGTCTACTGCACGGAACCGAGACGTATCAGTGCCATTTCTCTCGCCCAGCGGGTCAGCGAGGAGCTGGGCGAGGGTAGGAACGATCTCGGCACGATGAGGTCTCTGGTCGGATATGCCATCAGACTGGAATCAAAAGTAACGCCGTGGACGATGTTGGTATATGCCACAGTCGGCGTAGTGCTGCGTATGCTCGAGTCTTCGAACGGACTGGAGGATGTGACGCATTTGGTGGTTGATGAAGTTCACGAGAGAGGCATCGAAACAGACTTTTTGCTCATCATCCTGAGGTCGTTGATGCTCCGACGTCCGGAACTGAAAGTCGTCTTGATGAGTGCCACTGTAGACGCGCAGACATTCTCCAACTATCTCGGCGGAGCCCAAATCTTCAGCGTACCCGGACGCATGTATCCAGTACAAGAATACTTCCTCGAAGACGCCATTGAAATGACCAATCACACCCCCGAAGACGGATCGGAAGAAACAGCCGACCAAGAACGCTCCGACACCGGCCAGCTAGTCGGCTATTCCAAACGCACAGTCGACATATTACAACACTACAACGAATTCGACTTCGACTACACTCTCATCACAAGCCTAGTCCACCGCATCGCCACCGACCCTCAACTCCACCAATACAGCAACGCCATCCTAATATTCTGCCCCGGCATCGCCGAAATCAAACGTCTCTACAACATGTTCACCACCGACCGCGCTCCCCCCGGGTCCTGGCGCGTCCACGCCCTCCACTCCACATTCTCAACCCAGGACCAACAATCCACCTTCTCCCTCCCCCCCGCAGGCACCCGCAAACTAATCCTCGCAACCAACATCGCCGAAACAGGCATCACAATACCGGACATAACCTGCGTCATCGACAGCGGAAAGCACAAAGAAATGCGCTACGACGAGCGGCGCCAGCTCTCCCGCCTCATAACATCCTTCATCGCGCGCGCAAATTCCAAACAACGCCGCGGCCGTGCCGGTCGCGTCCAACCAGGTCTCTGTATCCACCTCTTCACCAAACACCGCCACGACACCCTCCTCCCTGAATCCCCAATCCCGGAAATGCTCCGTCTCTCCCTCCAGGACCTCGTTATGAGAGTAAAAATCAACAAGCTAGGCTCAATCGAGGACGTATTCTCCCAGGCGTTAGACCCGCCCACGAACAAAAACGTCCGCCGCGCAATCGACGCGTTGATCGAAGTCGACGCTTTGACATCCTCTGAGGAGCTCACCCCGCTAGGACGACAACTCGCCCGCCTCCCCGTCGACGCGCAGGTAGGGAAGTTAATCCTCCTAGGCACGATCCTCAGCTGCGCGGACTTTGCGGTCACGTGTGCTGCGATCCTAAGCTCAAAGGCGCCGTTCGTAACGCCGATGCATGAGAAACAGCGCGCCGAGGCTGCCCGGCTAGCCTTCCGGCGGGGGGACTCGGATTTATTAACTGCGTATACTGCGTACCTTGCGTGGAGGAAGGCATGTCAAACCCCCGGGGTGTCGGAGATAGCGTTCTGCAGGAGGAATTTTCTCTCACCCCAGAATTTATCCGCGATTGAAGATCTAAAACACCAACTCCTGAATACACTGGTGATGAATGAACTCATCACCGGCCCCCGACAGCGAAGCAGCAAGAGGTTCGTGGACGTCCCAGGGGAGTATGCACGTAACGATGGGAACGATGCCGTGATTCAGGCCGTGGTCACCTGGGCTTTTTATCCTAAGATTGCGAGAAGGGAAGGGAATGGATGGAGGAGTCTGGGGGGAGGGCAGATGGTAGGCATGCATCCGCATTCGGTTAATAGGAATGCTGGCGCGGTGAGACTGGTGACGTTTTATGGGGTTATGCAAGGGACAGGGAGGAGGGTTCATGCTCTGGAGACAACGGGTGTTAATGAGGTTGGTTTGGTGGTTATGGGGGGGAGTGCGGTTTGTCATGCTTACGCGGGGGTTGTGGTGCTTGATGGGAATAGGGTGAGGTACAAGGTGAGGGAGTGGAGGGGGTTGATTGTGATCAAGGTGCTGAGGATGAGGGTTAGGGAGGTGATTGGGATGGTGTGTAAGGGTAAGAAGTTGACACAGAGGCAGGAAAGGTGGTTAGGGGTGGTGGGGAGGGTGTTGGAAGGTGCAGGAGGGTAGACTGGGAAGACAAGTAGATTCTTATCGACAAGATTCATTTCGTTATCATCAAGGGGATGCTCCATTCATCATCGAATCCCTCAAGGGTTCATACCCATCATTCTCATTAGAGATTCAAGGCTAATACCCAGCCAACCACCCAAACTTTCTCACCTTCCTGTTCTCATTAGCATTCACTCCAATTCTTAATTTTTTTATTTTTTTTTTTTCAAATACTCACACCCTCGCCCCTGTGCCCACCAAAACCCCCACACCCAGCAACAAATAAACCCAAGCCCTCAGTCCTAACACCTTAAACCCATACGCTGTCCCCGAAGCCGCACAAACTGTCACCACCATCAATGCTAACGTAACATACCCCCCGAGCCGATGGTACTTATAAACCGCCTTCCCCCTCTCCACTCCCCCTAACACCCACGGAGCATAAAACTGCAGTACACCAAACAAAACCTGAATCACCAAGAAGAGGTAGGTAATAAACCCCAACACAGCATGCGGCGAATCGAAATGCGTCCCCCCATGTGAGAATTTGTTATATTCAATCACACCCAATCCGCCCAATGCAAGTAACGTGCTCATCGCCATAAAAACCGCATGGAAGTTCGTCCCAGAGAGTTTCTGCTCAGCGGTATGCGTAGGCTGGAGGAGCAGAACCCCGTTGAGGAGGAGGAGGACGGAGGTCGTATTGACCAACTGAATCAAGAAATGGGGGTGGTTAGTTAACGTGAGAATGGATTGGAGACTCTTTGATAACACATACCGGATGCGCAGAAAAAAGGATCACATCGTGGGTGAAGATTGCGCCCCAGGTATATGCCACGATCTGTGACCATTAGGGAGGATTCTGAATGGATAAGCAAGGGGGGGCAGGACGAGTAGAGCACTTATCTGAGCGATGATTCCCGTGCCTGAGAGGGTTAATATCATTGTTGATGAGATTGGGTGGAATCTACCGAGGATGAGATTGTAATACAGCGGGGCGTCGTGCTGCGTTGCGTCGCCTGGCCACATTGTCAATTCACCGTGCGGGGGAGGGGCGGGGGATGTGACGGGAACATACCAGGTCGGCCGAGTAATGGCTCCTCCAACTGCGACGACTCTGAACCTTGGGACATTTTCGCTCTGACTTGACTTTCCCCGCGGGATGGATATGGGTGGATAGATTAGATGACTAAGCTACAGCTACGTACGACGGTGGTCTACATGAGGCCGTTGGGGTGTGGCTGCGACGGATGATGCACGCACGGCCCGAGCCTCGCTAGCGTCAAACACGGCTGAGATCGAACGCTGTAACGGCTCGATCCCTACTCTTCTTCTTTTTTAAATGATCTGTCCCGCGGGCTGCTGACGCAAGGGTTTTGCTGTTTTTTTTTTTGGGGGGGGGAAGGGAAACGTATTGCGATGGAAGAGAAGAAGCGCGACAGCAAGTTTACGTCTCCCGACGCGTTACTGCTGTCTACAACAACGACGTCATCAGCAGGGGAGGTGAATCTCGAAGATCTCGCGTCGGATAAGATTTCGTTTTCGCAGCGGGGAAGTTTGTTATTCGGGGGGAGGCGGATGAAGGATTTGATGGCCAAGATGGAGGATATGTATGGGAAAGAACCCGGTCCGCCGGAGGAGGTGAAGAGGGTTCGAAGGAAGAGGAGTGTGGAGATGTTGCAGGCTGCGTTGGAAGGGAGGAGGGTTCTCTCCGCAGAGGAAATTAGTCTTTCCATTAAGGTGAGGAGCATGTATGATGGGCAGCAGCAGCAGGCGGAGGAGAGTGTTGCTGCGCCCAGTCCGCCGGTTTCGAGGAATGCGTCGATTAACACGTATGGGATTGAGGATTGGGAGGATGTGGAAGGTCAGGATGTTGATCGGTATGGGTTTATAAAACCGAATAGGACAGGGACGAACTCGACGAGACAGAGCCAGGGGATCCCGAGGGTTGCGACGGAGATCAGTCTCGAGGCGGAACAGCCGCGTCGCGCGAGAAAGATTGGGAGGGAGACGGCTAGGAAGAGGTATTCGAGGTCGTTGACGCCGGCAATGGCGGACCAGGATGGGTCTAACAGCGTATACTCGGATCGACGGAGATCGTTTACCACTCCGTTCTCTTCTGCGAGACAACGAACGCTCGCGGATGCAGCGAATATGCTCAGTCTCCCGCCCGGCTACGACGATGCAAGCGAAAGTGGATTGACGGTATCGGAACAGCGCAGAAGACGCGAATGGGCGCGCGATCAGAAGTGGCAGAAAATGGCAAAGAGCGTGGCCACCTCGTCTGCTGATACCAAAGGAGGCGGGATGCACTTTGAATTCGACACCAGAGACTCCAAAGTCATCAACCGTACGTGGAAAGGGATCCCCGATCGATGGCGTGCAACTGCTTGGCACAGTTTCCTCAGCGCCAGTGCAAAACGAAGGGGAAATACAGTCTCCGATGTGACCCTCATCAGCATCTACCACCAACTCCAAGAGGCCAGCTGCGCCGATGACGTGCAGATTGATATCGACGTCCCGCGCACGATCAACATGCACGTCATGTTCAGACGACGGTATCGCGGTGGGCAGAGGCTACTCTTCCGCGTCTTACACGCTATAGCGCTGTACTTTCCGTCTCCGGGCTACGTCCAGGGCATGGCATCCATTGCGGCCACCTTGCTAGGCTACTTTAACGAGGAAGAAACCTTTATCATGATGGTCCGCCTTTGGGAGCTTCGCGGGATGAGGGAGCTTTTCATGCTAGAGTCGGACGGTCTCTTGGCCGCTCTACAGCAGTTTGAAAACGAATGGCTCCGGGACGGCGATGTGAGTCGAAAACTCGCCGAGTTGAGTATTCCCACCACTGCGTTTGGGACCAGGTGGTATTTGACATTGTTCAATCTGAGCGTGCCGTTCCAGGCGCAGCTGCGCATCTGGGATGTGTTTATGCTGCTTGGCGATGCCCCCGATGATCGCGGTCCGTTTGGCGGTGCTGATCTGGACATCTTACATGCTACGAGTGCGGCTTTGCTGGATGCGGTCAGGGGTATTCTCCTGGATGCTGACTTCGAGACGGCGATGAAGGTTGTGACTTCGTTTATTCCGGTCAGGGACGATGATGTGCTTATGAGGGTTGTCAGGACAGAGTGGAAGGTGAAGAAGAGGAGGGGCTAGGCAGAGAAGATGATCAAAGATATGAGGTTGAGCAGGCGGGTTACTTTTGTCCTAATCATGATACCCAGCAGTTTCCTATTAATGTTTATACCGATTGTGTCTTCAAGGCTGGCTCTCTTGCCTGCGCAGATTAAAGTACCAACGGGATTCTCTACTCATAATGACTGTTGGCGGGCATTACCTTATGCATGTCAGGCCTCCTATGGTCTTCAATCGTCCCAACGACCTGGTTGACGGGTTGACACATGCTCTAATTTTTTCTACCTGTCGGTCTGACTTCACGTAAATGACAGAGTGGCCCGTGTCTGGACTCGGCCCGTTTCCCATCATTCCGACGTCCTCACTTTGTCGTCTCCCTCTACCGCACCTCTACTGCGCCTCTGCTGCATGAAGCCTGACGCTGAACTCACCCGAGGCTGAAATCCCAATTGCATGACTACCCGTTTCAGGATGCATCAGCGTTTTGGCCCAAATGGCCGGCCGTTGTCGGACGTTGGAGAGCCGGGAAAGAAGCAAAACGGTCCCCAGCCAGCCAGTTTTTACCAAGTGGAAAATAGTTTCACATTTCTTTCTCTTGACATCTCTGAAAACAGTTTCCCATATCTTGATTCCTCTCCAACTCTTCTGAAATGCCCACCTATCTCGTCCACGGCTTCCGCTGGCCTCGGGCGCTGATTCGCATTCACATCATCCTGCAGAACCTGGACGACGCGGCAGCCGAATGGCTCGTCGCACCGGACACAACGCGCACGCTTCTGCACAACTTCCAGGAATTGCTTCCCAACCATGTAAAATCCCTGCCGAGTCTGAGATTTGTGGAGCAGTACGACGCCGACGACGACAACGCCGTGTCGCAACCGTTTGCGTACGTGGCCGGTCTGTGCGAGGAGCTTCGTCTCGGCATCTCGCTCGAGGAGACCGTCGCCATGCAGCTGGAGCCGGAGCGGCTAAACGCCATCTCAGCGCTCAGGGACCGGCTGGCTCCGGACGAAAAAGTAGGCTGGTTTGTTGTCGTCTGCGGCGACGAGGAGAGATGGGCTCCGCCTACACTTGCTCAACTCGAGGCCGCTGGGCCGCTGCCTGTGCAAACCCGAATGCAAACGCCTGACCGTCAGCTCTGGACTCCAGACACCTCGTCGCCAGTGAGCACATCAGAGCCCAGCGGGTTCCGCAAGTTCCTCGGCCTTACCCGACGGAAGAGCAGGCCAAACCTCACTGCCATTGACTCAGCCAACCAATCCCAAGTCAGTCTCGCCGAGCGTCCCAAGAGTAGGAGACGAAGCTTGTCCCGACCTCGCAGCTCCTCCAAATCCGCCCCAAAGACAGAAGTTCCTCCAATCCCGCCCTTGCCTCTTCCCCAGCAGGGGCACCCGCAGCAGGGATATCCACAAGGCCCGCAAGGGAACGCCTGACAGTTACAGCCGCCGGGCGGCCCGCAACACCATCCGCACGAGCAGAAGCGGCTCGTCAGCGACGTGCGTCGTCAACAGGCGCACGCGAGGCCCTACCATCCTCACGATAGCAACGTCCCGGCGTTTTCCAACTCGCCGCGTCCGTCCATGAGCGCGCAGGCGAGGCCTTCCATGAGTCCCCGACCCTCCTTCAGCGCACCAAGAACGTCATTGAGCTTACGTTCAGGCTCTCCGTTGTGCAGGGAGATGGTGTACCGAGACGGCGACGAAGGCCATCGTCTCTCCAAGAGCTATGACGACGCGGATAGACATCGACAGGTCACCCTTGCCGCGCTGCAGTCGCGGAGTCCGCCGCCCGCGGCACTAGTCCCTCCCGATGATCCGGGCAGGGAGCGCAGCAGAGTTAGATCTCTGGAGCGGAGGAGTAAAAACGTGGAAAATACCAATGCTATGGCAGGGGTAAGGCGATGGAACAACAACAGTAACAGCAGCATCGGGGGCGGCCTAGGGGCGGGTGGACCAGGCGAAGTGACTTCCGTCCCCGAAGACGACGAAGAAGTCGAGGTTATATCAATCGCCCCCGCATCACGCGAACCGCTCACCTCGGCGAGGGTATCAAGAAACTCCCTAAGAGTAAGCGGCAGTTTTCTGACGTCCGATCCGAAGAAGTATTTCGGTCAGAGGATCAATGCGGATGATCTGATTGCCACGGGGCTGGAGAATGCGTTTGAGAGGTTGTAATATCACCGTAGTATGTAATTTGGATAGAAGTAGAGTCCGCGGGCGGGTCTACATGTCCACCGGGATGTCATCCACGAGGTTACGTTTATCCCATTGCCCGATGGCCGTGGAATTTGGCGTGGGGCCCGTGTGACATAAGCTCCACGGCCATCGGGCGATGATATTCTAAATGTATGCAGTGGGGGAAGAAGCGGGGCATCAGCCGGGTGGGGGGGGGGGGGGGGGGGGGCACCACAACAAGATTGACAACCACCCCAAGGATAGTTTAACCCCAAGGAACCCCAGGGATAACAATGCCCAACCCCCAAGTCCTAATTCCCAAACTCCGCATCCAACTCAAACTGTCCATCTCGCGCCTCCGCCTCTTACAATCGAAACTAACAGCCCTCTCAAAATCCGACCGTCGCGACCTCGCGACTCTACTCGAAAGTGGGAAGGTATCCTCCGCGCGAATCCGTGTTGAGAAAGTCATTGCCTCGGATGTATATATTGAGGCGTTAGAGATGCTGGAACTGTACTGCGAGCTCCTCCTCGCGCGGATGGGTGTTTTTGAACTTGAACTTAATCAGTCCAAATCAGCACCACAAACATCAAACTCAAAATTAGGGCAAGCAGCGTCGAACTCGAAGACAGCCTCAAAATCAGGACAAACATCCTCAGCCTCAACACAAAAACCCTCCAACCCAGGATCAGGATCGACCCCAATCTCAGGATCAAACCAAGTCTCGACATCCTCGAACTTGGGTTCACCCGAATCCCACTCCCCCTCTCCTCCCTCCAATGAAGAAACTCCTTTAGACGAATCGGCCCTATACGAATCCATCTCAACCATCATCTACGCCTCTCCGCGGGTTGAATGCAAAGAACTTTTGCTAGCACGGAATATCCTCGCGGAACTGTGGGGGAAGGAACGCACGAAAGCTGCATCCGAAGGGGTGGGCGTTTCAGAGAAGTTGCTGAGGAAGTTGAAGGTTGAGACGCCCACACGGGAGCTGGTGGAGGGGTATTTAAATGCCATTGGGGGAGCGTATGGCGTTCAGGGGTATGGGGATCATGGAGGCAAGGATATAGAGGGAGAGGGGCCGGTAGAAGTGTCTGTCCCGCAATTGAAGACTGATGATGTTGAGTCGAAGATCAAAGAGGATAAACTAGGCAGAATCCCGGATGCGGATGAGCTTGCGGCTAGGTTTGCGATGTTGAAGCGTTAAACCACATCCGTTCCCGAATACATCAAGCAGGGAAAGAAAATGCTTGACATGCATACCATGACCCCCTAACCACTACTTCTACTACTACTACTACTACTACTACTCAAAGGTAACCCTAGCCCCCCAAGGTATCATCCAACCCCCTCCTCATCCTCGTAACGTATCATCCAACCCCTTCCTCATCCTCGTAACGTATCATCCAACCCCCTCCTCTGCCTCTTCAACGGTGAAAAACCACACCCTCCCACCGCGTTCGTAGCCGTCAACTTCCTCCTCGCACCAAGATCATGCTCGTCATCCAAATCGAACAACGTCCTTCCCAGCCCACCTTTCAATTTCTTCTGCTTCTTTACAACAACCTTCTTCTCGGCATCGAAACTGGGAATGTCGTGGATGCTTTTGCGGGGTTTTTTGATCTTCTTCCCCCCATCGTCGACCTTTGTGGGGACCTTCTTCGTGGCGGGGATTGCATTCGCTTGTTCGTTTTCCTTTTCATCTCCCTGTCCATCTCCCTGGTTGTTTCCCTGGTGATCCTGCTCGGGATTATTCTCGGAACCCTCCTTTGCGGGAACCTTCTTTACGGGGTTTGTCTTCACGGGTCCCTTATTCTGCTCCCCCTCCTCCCCAACCTTCTCAAGAGTCTTGGCAGGACGATTTCCATCCCGCTGCGCAAGCGGCTTCATAACATCTTGATCGTCCTCCTCGATAACAGTATTAACCGTCTTGTGCAGGAAAGGGGTCAGAGAGAAGGTTGATTTCTCACCCGCCTGTGCATGCCTCTTTTTCCTCTGCAGACCAGGTGTTCCCAGCACGGTAGCTTCCGTCTCAGTAGAAGTAGCAGCTTTCTTATTCTGCTGTTCAGCGGCTTTCAACTTCTCCTTTGTAGACCGGAGTTTTGTCCGGAATTGATTGAGTTTTTCTTCCAGCAGGGTTTTCTGCGATTCGAGGGATTCGATGCTTTTTTCGAGACGGAGGTTGGTTTTTTGGGATTGGGAAAGGGTTTGTTGGAGGGTGTGAAGGTCGGATTGGGTTGCGGTGAGGGATTCCTTGGCGGAGGCTAGTTCTGTGCGGAGGTTGGAAGCTTCGTTGTCGATGGGGGCTGAGGTTTGGCGGGAGGATTTCTCTTGGGCGAGTTGCTGCTTGAGGGCTTCAATTTCCGCCTCGAGTTTTTGACGGGCTTTCTCGGACTTTTTGAGGCTTTGGCGGAGGTCTTTGGTTTCATTGTCCACGTGTGGCTGCATCTGCTTCTGCTCAGACATCTCGGCTTGCAGCCTCTGCACCTCCTTCTCAGCATCCAGTCTAGCTTTTCTTTCTTGCTCCAGGTCGGACGCATTTGCCTCCTCTGCACGCTGTCTAGCGCGCTTCTCCTTCTCCAGCTGCCGACGCAGTTCGTCCATCTGCGCTTCTTGGGCGATTTCAACCCCGGTATTCCTCCTCTTGGCAAGCGCTCTTTGGGCCTCACGTTTAGCGTTCTCGACCTCGCACTTTGCTTCTGAAAGTTGCCTCTGCAGGGCCAGCTTCTCAGTCATCAACGACTCCGCCATCTGCGCCTGCCCTTTTAGGTGCTCGATCTCCGGCCTTAGCATGCTCAACTCACGCGCAAGAGCCAGCTTTTCTGTCACGGCCGCTGTGACGTCCTCTGTGTTCGTTTTTAAAGTTTCGATTTCCGACGTCGCCATGGCGAGTTCTTGCTTACGCGCTCTGAGTTCTGTTTCCAGTTCGCGCGCGTCCGCTTCGGCCGTCTCTGCGCGCGCGAGGTTCTCGTTTACCAGCCGCTCAAACGCATCGGCGCGGTCCTCTTCTTGCTGTAACTGCTCGCGGATTTCGTGGTTATCGTCTTCTAGAGTGGCGATGTTGAAGCGTAACTTCCTGTTTTCTTCGTCTTTGGATAACATTTCCTCTGAATGCACGCTTTGCAGGTATGCTATTTCTAAGGAGGAAGAGTGCTCGTGCATTCGGTACACATGCGCGGGTAAAGGTGCCATGGTGGATGTTCGTGTTGTGACTGTAGCTGTTTTTGTTTACGCTTCGCGACCGGGCAACGCTTGGGGGGCTATATTGGGATTAGCCTCATCATCCTTGCGGGCTGCTCGGCTAACCTTCCTGTTTGAAGTGCAGGATAGCTGACCGCCAGACGACGTGTTGCTGCACGCGATGAGGTTCCTACGGCTACTCTTCGCCGGCTTCGTGTCGCAGACGTTGGCCAAGCAGACCCCCGAAGAACGCTTCCAGGAATTCAATTCCAAGCAGCTCTCCGTCGGCGGGCCCATTAAGCTTAATGATGCCATCTACCAGAAGCTCGTCACCGCACCGCGAGACTACTCGGTGGCTGTCCTCCTCACTGCGCTGGAGCCGCGAATAGGATGCAACCTCTGCAGCGAGTTCCAGCCCGAATGGGATATGCTAGCGCGGCAGTGGACCAAAGGTGATAGCAAGTCTGAGGGACGACTGGTCTTTGCTACTCTGGACTTTAAGGACGGAAGGGCGACTTTTCAGAGCGTGAGTTGTGCTACAAAGGGTGCAGGATGTCCTTCTAACAGCCCAGCTAATGCTTCAAACCGCCCCGGTGCTGTTCCTCTTCCATCCAACAATAGGACCCAACGCGAAGCCCGACAAAGGCCCCTCGCAGTTTGACTTCACAGGCGGCACAGACAAGGCCGAGCCCATCCATGCTTGGCTCTCCCGTCAGCTCCCAAATATCCCCCACCCTCCCTTTGTCCGTCCGCCCAACTATGTCAAAACGGCCTTCATAGTGACATCCGTGTTGGGACTGTTCACTTTTGCTAGCGTTGCCGGGCCATATCTTCTTCCTCTCATACAGAGCAGGAACCTTTGGGCTGCGGTGTCAATCATTGCTGTGCTTCTCTTCACGTCAGGACACATGTTCAACCACATCCGAAACGTGCCCTACGTAGCCGCTGACGGGAAAGGTGGCATTTCTTACTTTGCCGGTGGGTTCCAGAGCCAGTTCGGTCTGGAAACGCAGATTATCGCTGCCATCTGTGAGTTTGATGTAATCTTTTGCAGAACCCTACTGATTCGTTGGGTAGATGGAATTTTGTCCTTTTCGGCCATTTCACTGGCGGTCAAAGTTCCCAGAATGGCAGACGAGAGGGCGCAGAAAGTTGCGGTAGCCGTCTGGGGAGGCGTCATGCTGGGCATGTATTCTTTTCTGCTCAACGTTTTCCGCATCAAGAACCAGGGATATCCGTTCTGGTTGCCGCCTTTCTGAAGCAGACAGCACAGAAGCTACTAATCTAGAACCTGCTCCCTATCAACGCCCTTTTTCCTCTTGATTGCAACGAAGTAAGCCTCCTTGGACTCCTTCCTCGAAGAATCCGGCTTCACCCTGTGCACTTTCTCAAATAGATTTTTCAGTCTCTTCTCAAGCTGTCCATCTTCAGCTCCCTGGTAGAACTTGCATACAAAATGCCCCCCCGGAGCAAGCGAAGTGTAGACAAATTCTAACGCTGCGAGGCAGAGTCTCTAGTCCATCAGTCCCAAACGCTGTCAGAGGTATAGATAAGCTCACCATACTCAACGCATGATCCCTGACCCTCGAGCCCGTCGTGTTCATCATCCTGCGATACGGGTTACTAATGCTCTTGAGCCACGCGCCTTGTACCAGCGGCCAGGGTTCGCACATGTCGCTCAGTACCACATTCACCTCTTCCGTCTCTTGAGTGCCCCCCCCATCCTCCTGCGCATCCGGCCTCCTCAAAAACCTCCTCACTTCCTCTCTTATGTCCGGACTCGTAAAATCTCCTTGTAGGGTACTCACACCTCTAGGCGGCTGAGCGGGGATGACATCTATCCCAATCACCCTCCCCCCGGGCGCGGTCCTATTCACAGAGACCTGGCTCCACGATCCGGGCGCGTATCCCAGATCCACGACCGTCTGTCCCGGCTTGAAAATGTGATATTTGCTGTTGATATCCAGCAGCTTATACGCCGCTCTGGATTTTAATCCCGCGAGTTTCGCCGATCGCGCGAACTTGTCGCCCTGTTGTCTTGATATCCATCTTGAGGAGGAGGAAGAGGAGGAGCTGTAGCGTCCAAACGAAACCGAGAGTGAAATTGCCGTGCGCATTAGAAGAAGTTGTTGTGCTTTTAACACCACCTCCCCCACAACATCTCCTCCCCACAACCTCTTCCTCCTCCTCCACACCGGAACAAGGAAAAAAAAAAAAAAAGAAGAATGTCCTTCCACTTGCGCACCCTCCCTAAACACCTCCGCCCCCTCACCACCCAATCCCTCGCGGGCATATCCCCCACCCTCACCTCCTCAATCGGGCATACCCCCCTCCTCCGCCTCACGCACCTCTCGCGCGAAACCGGCTGCACCATCCTAGGCAAATCCGAGTTCCAGAACCCCGGCGGTAGCGTCAAAGACCGCGCAGCGAAATACCTCGTCTCCCGCGCCGAAGCCCGCGGAGCGCTCCTACCCGGGGGAACCGTCGTCGAGGGCACGGCGGGGAACACCGGAATCGGCCTCGCACACGTCTGTCGCTCCA
>MU006002.1:43960-120801 GCA_010093745.1 Piedraia hortae CBS 480.64
CCTCCCTTCCTCCCTCCCATCCCACTCAGACAAAAGAAAAAAAAAAAAAAAGAGAAAAGAGAAAAACATTGACAAAAACACAAACGCTCAAATCCCTTTCGCATAAACACTAACAAAGCCCGTCCCCCCTTCTCCTCAACTCCTTCCCTTCCAGCGTCGCGATCCAAAGACACCTACTCAGCGCTTCCGGCTGGAGTTCAAAATGGGCATACCTCGACGACGCTTCAATCAAATTCAGCATAGACTTCACAATTGACGCCGCGCGATGCTGTCTCCCAAAATTAACTAAACAACCATCGTCCCCAACCCGAATCGGCTGCTGCGCGTTGAACGTCAGATCATGAGTATAAAGCCCCAGAAAGGGGATACACCCCCCTTCCCTCCCCGACGATTCCATCTCCGCGCGTAGGTTTTTGAAATTCCGCTGCGGGAGACATAGGGTTTCGAGTTTCGCGAGGGTTGATTTCTCGGCTGCGGGGACAAGGGACCAGGTTTTTTCTAGGTGGGAGAGTTCAGATGATAGGAGACCGAGCGTGAGTTGGTAGGTTGAGGCGTAGTTGCGTCGGGTCCAGCATGCGGATGCGATGCGGATGAAGTGCGTTATTGTGCTTGCGCGTTCTTCGAGGTTTTCGGTTAGTATGCATTCTGATGTGACCCATTTGACGACGAGGTTGAAGCGAGAGACGACAAGGTCGACGCCGGAACAGTCGCCTCGTTTGAGGAATTCGACCCAGTTGTGGATCGGGAGGGCGGTAGGGCGCCAGCGGCATTCGATGAGTTCTTTCCAGTCGATTTCGTCGAGGGCATCTTTTTCGATGATGGCGAGTTGGTCCGCGAGGACTTCGGCGTCGAAGTTGAGGATGAAGGGCCGGTGGCGGACCATGCGCGCTTGGAGGGTGCCTTTTTCGCGCCGGCTGGCAATGCTTTCGGGCGTGCGGGGATGAGGGCTGGCTTTGGGCGTTGCTTCGTCTTCGACGCTGTCGTCGAAGAAGGTTTGGGAGAGTTTTGGGTTGACGACTTGTGGGGGGGAGAGGTCGCTTAGGCTTTCGTTTTCGTTGAGTAGGAAGGAGCTCTTGGGGTTGGAGGACACTTGTCTCGAAATAGAGCGGATGGCGGGAGTAAAGGGCCGGGCGGAGTCTTGGGCTGATAGAACGGAACCATTACATGGCCTTCCTTCTAGCCTCAATAGTGCATCCTCAACCCCCTCTGTTTTCTTGCCCTCAGGAAGTTGCGCTAGCTTGACCACTTCCGCCTTGAATGAAGACCGCAGCTCAGGCTTCGACGTGTGCGCCCAATGGTTGAACGAATTCATAGGCTCTGGCGCTTTGGGATGAGCCATGTCGCTAGACGGCTGGCAAGAAGAAGCTCGCTTTCTCACGGCTGGCACATCTCGCGATGATCCCGACCGCGCTCGGTCTACCGAGGAACTCCTTACCGGCTTGGGCACGTTCCCTGTATCGTCCATGATGAGGATCGAACGGCTGCCGGTGGTGACATGGCTGTTAAGTCTTTGCGGAGGCTCAATGTCCTCTTCTTTGCGTTGCCCCCGCTGGCGACGGTCTGTCGGGCTGGGCAGATCCATCTCGTGAAAGGCGTTTCGATAAAGATGGACAACATAAGCCCCCAGCACGTCAGCGCGAGGCGGGGTGCGCGGACGCTTGCCGGGAGTGTCAGGTCGCGTCGTCAGGCGTTGGGCGTACCTTTGTGCATCAGCGGACAAGGTGGCGGACTGGTCTTTGGGTGAGACAGGTCGTCCGTGACGGGAGCCAAGCATCCGTCTGGCATCACCGACCATCCGCTTGGCCGTCGGTTTCTGGTCTCTTGAAGGGGACTGGTTCCTGCATTGGCTTTGAGTACCCGATGAAGCTGGTCGAGGCATTATCGGTGATGGCTGTAAAAGCAAGCCTCGAACAAGCCCTCCACGGAAGCAGACGGCGTCTAGGGCGCCCAAAGGGTCATCTTCTGCCGGATCTGTTGTTGAACTATCCGCACGAACGGCATCGGAGAGATTGGAAACCCTCTGGTTGCAGGAACCAGGAATGCGGGACGAAGACGGCCGGACGTGCCGCAAAAACGGGACCGAACTTGACAAAACGTACACGCTGGCCTCGCTCAGCGGCGACACGGGGATGCGAGCACGCGATGCGGCATCGTTCCTACTTCCCGTTGCTAATCTAAAGGGAGTCGATGGCCGGCGGAAATCGCCTCCGCCGCCTGTTATGGGTGGAGGAATGCTTGCGTCTGACGTGGCAGGCTCTCCACCAGGCTCAATGTCGGCTTCGGGTGATCCATTCGACTGTTCAGGCCAATACAAGGCACATGTCTTACGCCAGCATTTCTTGAGCTCACCCAATATATTGAGATTTCCACTGCCACCTTCACCTTTGGACAGTCTGCCGGCTAACCCGTTGACCAGACTGCAGAAGCGTTGCCGCAGCTCCCGGTCGGGGTAGAAGTCGCAACGGAAGAAGTTGAGAATCCAATGTCGGATGGCCACAAACGTTCTGACGCGTACAACACGTCCAGAATCCTTTGAGCTCGTTACAGCCCATTCCATACGGGCGGCGAGATGATCCAACAACTCGCTTCGGGACATGAAGCCCCGAAAGGCGAGGAAAAAGTCGGAAAGGAGCTCGTAGTCTAGGGATACAGGCGACGTAATGTGTGCCACCAGCATGGCAGGTGTTGCAGCTAAGATGGCGCCGCTTCGAGGGTCAAACCGTACAAGAGCGGGATTCTTCGGGTCGGCCTCGATCTCATCGTAGAGATCTGGGGTGATTGCAGGAGGCGGAGGAGGAGCCGAAGCTGGAGCTGCGGATAAAGCTGGAGCTGAACCCGGTGGCGGCTCGATTTCTATACTCGCCGAAGTCGCATTGCTTTTGATCTGCGACAGGGAAACAGATTTTTTGACCGGAAAGCTTGGCACAGCATTATGGTGGAGGGTGAACGAAATGGAGCTGCTTGGAGAGTCGGGCGGGCTGGAGATGCCGGCGGCCTGTGGTTTGGAGCCCCAAAGTCCAGCTGCAGGCGGCCAATCCGGCATCGGAGGCGTTCGAGGGCGAGGAAGGGCGAACAAGGGTGGGACGATGCAGCTTTCATGGTCATTTTCAGTCGTGGGCTCAAGAATATACGCCGTTCCGTGTTCGCTAAAGTCTGGGATGCCCAGGCGGTGGTCTGGGATGGCCAGGTCCAGTAACAGTCCAGTCGAGAAGCCCTTCCTGGATGCCGTTTCGCCGCTTTCAGCTCCAGCTATTGATCTACCCATTCTATCCTCTACCAGGCTGCCGTTCATAGATGCGCCTGCGATCCGTTCCGGGGATATGCTCTCTGCGGTTGGGCCCTTCCACCCAGCGGTACTTCCTTGGCGAACGTCCATCGTCTCTCCGTAAAGCTGTGCGAAGGGCGCAGACTACTGAATCGCGCAGGGCCAACCGGAGACTTCATCCATGCCGTTGTTGACGGGGCAGGGCAGGTCAAAGAGGTTTGGCGTCGGGCAGAGTTTCGGGACGCGAAGGTGACGGGTGCGGAGATTCTCGATCAGGTCTAGCGCGGCGCGGGGGTCCGGGGATCGCACATCGAGTCAGTTTGCTACACAAAACCCACGTGGCCCATGCAACCTGTCAATGTCATGCTTGGTGACACAAGCCCCGTTTGCAGCTCAAGACTGCCGGCTGAAATGTGGCGTCAGAGTTGGCTGCTCCAGTCAGGCATTGTCTGCCCCAGATCGTCTAATCTATTTCCCGCGATGATCTGTCAATAACAACCCGGTGATTCCGCTCAATCACCAACCATCATCCTGTTTGCCCAATCATCAAACCGGGCTCCCGTGAGCCCTTTCCGTTTGCATGGCCTGAAAGTGACCGTCCATCTTGTCCCGCAATTTCCCCGCCTCCTTCGGCAGTTCCAGCGTTGAGCCGTTTTGAGAACGCTCTGGCATTAGCGTGCCGAGCGTCGGGCATATGACCCGCACCGCCGACCTTGCCACGAATAGATGTGAAAGCTGGTTGTTATTGAACACGTTCAACTGAGTGCACGAGCATATTCTTAACAGTGGAACCACAGCAAAATCAGTCAAAAGCTCTCTACTGACACGTGAAGTCGTGTGCGTTCACTCTTGAGCTCTGGTTTGGCAGCTGCTGTTAGAAATGCTCACATGTCAAGTTCAATCTACACTTTCCAGTGATAATGATGACTGGGCGCCATGCACGCCGGATACTTTCCATACACATCAGAAGAGATGCCATTCAATCACAAGCTCTCACTTGGTCGGCTCTTCCCAAAACTCAACATCTCCATCTGGCCCAATTCGTGCCTTTCGCAGTATTTCCCCTTTTTCCTTCATGATCTCCTCCAGCGTCGTCCCCTTTTCGGAGAATATTTTCAGGTGGTCGGTAATGACATGCCTATTTTTACATCCTGGACAGGTCACCAGTACCGATCCGTGATGGTAGGCTTGCTTGGTGATGCGATGCTTGGACCGTTCCGAGCAGCGGCGGCAGGTGAAGCTGAGATCGTATGATGGCGTGTCGGCTTTGTCGAGTGCCTCTTGGCTCGACTGGGGGACGCTCTGAGGGCTGTCTGTAAGCGGCCGTCGTGAAGATTCGAGCCGAAACTGGCTTCGCCACGGCTGCTGCCGGATAAATGGAGCGACTCCGAATGCTGTAGGACGAACACGTCGCGCTGCGAGCCGTAACGGGCGCAATCGGTGCATTTGGCGGGTGCTGGATAAAGAAAGGAATGTGCGCAAGCGCAAATTTCCTAAAACGGAAATGCCACGTTCAGCACTAACCGCATGCGTATAATCAACGTCACTTCTTTACCCTCCGACCATCACATGTTCACGAAAAGCTACAAATAAAACAGTACAATCATTCTCGGGGTAATTAGGCCCATGTCTGCCTTACACCGTGGAAAAACCAAGTTTCGTCCGCCGAAACGGAGCCCCAACATCTCAAACTTCGATTTTGAGGCCAGTTGGCGCATTCTGGAACAGGCTTTTCGGGAAATCCATACCAAGAATGCCTCCGACTTATCATTCGAGGAGCTGTATCGGGTGGCCTACAATGCGGTATTGGCAAAGTTGGGCGCACGGCTATACGACCGTGTTGTGGATTTTGAGGCTGCATGGTTGAGAGAACATGTTAGAGGCCAGATAGCTGCCAAGCTCACGCCTCCCCTGATGGTCGATGGCCACCAAGGACGACCCATGATCACTGACGGCGAACGATTACATGCTGGAGCCAGCTTTCTCAAAGCCTTGAAACAGGCGTGGGAGGACAACTACACTTGCGCGACCATGATGAGCGATGTTCTCATGTACTTAGACAGGGCCTACTGTCCAGCTGACCGCCGTGCGTCTCCCTTTTTCCGATCCATGTGTCTTTTCCGCGACCAAATCCTCCATTCACCCGCCCGTCCCGACTTCCCCACCATCCTGGACATTCTTATCCGCGTTGTTCTAGATCAGATCGAAATGGACCGCAGTGGCCAACCTATGGATCAGTATCTGGTCAGGTCGAACATTCTTATGCTTGAAGCCCTGTATGAATCCGACGACAAGAAGGACGACGAGCGTCTGTACACCAAGCACCTGGAACCCGCATTCTTGCGCGAGACTTCGGCATTTTACCGCGCAGAGGGCGAGAGGTTACTGCAAGAGTGCGATGCTGGCAGCTACTGCCGCAAGGTCCACGACCGCATTCGCCAGGAAATTGTTCGGTGCCAAACAACCCTCTCTCCCACCTCGACAGGGAGTATACAGCGGGTTGTGGAAGAAGAGATGATTAGACATCAGATCAAAGGCGTCATACAAATGGATACGGGCGCCGCAGCCATGGTGGAGGAACAGCGGCACGATGAACTCCGCCTGCTATTTGAGTTGGAAGCACGCGTGGACAAGGCACGTCCAGAGCTCACTAAAGCCATGTGGAAGTGCATTGCAGAACGCGGAGCGGCAATCCAGGCAAATGTCACGGCTGTAGCTCAAGCACCCCCCACAACCACCGAGGATCGGGAATCGGGCAAGGCCAAAGCTACGGCAGCCCGTGCATCAAATCAGCAAGCCTTGGCGGCTCTTGCATGGGTGGACGAGATGCTCAAGCTTAAAGACCGGTTCGATGCGATCTGCCAAATATCCTTTGCTTCAGACCAAGGCATGACTGGCTCCGTCAACCGCAGCATAGCAGACGCAATCAACGACTTTCCCCGCGCAGCCGAATACATCTCGTTATTCATCGACGACAACATGAAGAAGGGCATCAAGGACAAGACGGAGAGCGAGGTGGATGAGACGCTTGAAAAGGCTATCATATTACTGCGATACCTGAATGACAAGGACGTCTTTGAGACGTACTACAAGCGGAACCTTTGCAAGCGATTACTGCTAAAGAAGAGCATCAGCATCGAGGTAGAGAAGCAGATGATTAGCCGCATCAAGCTGGAACTGGGCCACAGCTTCACGCTCAAGATGGAGACCATGTTCAAAGATCTAGCCCTGAGCGAAGAATTGACAAACAGTCACAAAGCTTGGCTAGTGGCCAATAACAAGGACCACCGCAAGCGGCCTGACCTTAGCGTCAAGGTCCTAACTTCAATGACGTGGCCGTTGGAGGCATTCCGCACCACCGACAGCGAGGGCAATCAACGACCCACTCTAATATTTCCACCAGCAGTAGAGCAACTCCGCACAGATTTCACAAGCTTCTACGATAGCCGGCACTCGGGCCGTAAGCTGACATGGATCGGGATCATGGGGGATGCGGATATACGGGCTCACTTTCCAAAGTCCCGCCATCCTGTGCACGAGATCAACTGCTCGACACATTCGATGCTAATCCTGCTGCTTTTCAACAAGATTCCTCAGGGTGAATGGTTGACCTTTGAAGATATCCAAGCCCGGACCAACATTCCCGCAAATGACCTCATGCGAAACCTGCAGTCTCTCGCCGTGGCTCCCAAAACCAGATTTTTGGTCAAAGAGCCAATGAGCAGAGAGGTGCGGCCGGGAGACCAGTTCAAATACAACGAGAACTTTACGTCGAAGCTCATGCGAATAAAAGTCGGGGTTGTGAGCGCGGGTAACAAAGTTGAATCGGATAAAGAGAGGCAGGAGACGGAGAGGAAGAATAACGATAGCAGAGCCTTTGCGATTGAGGCTGCTATCGTACGTATTATGAAGTAAGTTTTTTTCTTCTTCTTCTTTTTTAGTGGACTTCAATGGCTAACGGAAACAGGCAACGGAAAGAATGCTCGCACACGCAGCTGATCACAGAGATCATTGGACAATTGACGAGACAGTTCAAGCCCGACCCCCCAATGATCAAGAAACGCATAGAAGGCTTGATTGAGCGCGAGTATCTGGAACGGATGGATGGGTCATATTATAAATATCTAGCTTAGACCTGCTGTTCTGCTAGGGGTAGGAATTTTCTCCCACGGGTATTGAGCTGCGGGGAAAGTGAAGGATTCGCATCCTTCAGCTGCCCCGCACCTTTCGCTCCAAGCGAAATTGTCGCCGATAAGGCTCAATCCTTCTACCGCAAAGCCCCGAACTCTATGCCTGTGGGTACTGCTTGCATGGGTAAATGGTTGTAGTGAACGGGCACTCTACACCTTGCAAAAGCCAGATGCAGGGGGCACGTTAACTACTCAGTACGAGGTAACACGGCAGCGCGTACACTTGAAATGCCTCAGCTTGAGACCGTTTAATACGATTGGGAACCTCGCAGCGTACGAAACAGAGGAAGTACCGATCAGATGGAGGAAGGTGGTTTAGATGCGCACAGTCGGATGCAAGTGTATAGTCATCCGACATGAAACGAAGGGTCATACTGTATAATACATGTTTGGCCTATGGCTCACTGGCAACAGCAACAGGATGTATTCGCCATGACGCATGCGACATGACACTGGGGCAATACTCGATGAGGGCAAAACCTAGGGTGCCGCTGTTGGTGATGAAAGTGGTCGCTAATGTGCTGCGCACGTGAAGCAGATGTGTACTGTGACATCTAGCTTCTGCGACTGTGCATGAGAAACAATCGTTCTTAGCAAAACTTCTGCGTCTTTCGCTCAGCGAACAGCTTAGCGGCAGTTTATTGAGGCTCGCGGAAAAGCGGGGAATCGTTGTCCAGACCCTTTTATTTTGCCACGATCTGCAAATAGCCTGTAGAGATCTTGAGGCAAGCCAGCAAGCTAAAGTGAATACGGAATACGGTAATGTCCTGTATCACGCCAGCGTGTTGGCCAATCAGAGTAGGTTCCGACCGCAAACGCAGGTACAAACATAGACGCCAGGTACGCCAGGTACGCCAGGCACAAGGATGCCCAGTTATGTCATCTCGCCAAGACATCCCGCTCAGGACTAGCCCTTACCTAGAAGAGTATGGTGGGCCCTGTCTCATCAAACAAAGGCAACCAATCAGGTGGCGGGCGCGTGTAGGATGCATGGGCGGCGTGTCACAGGCAAAGTTAGCACATGGCCCACTCCCTGATACATTAAGTCTGCCACCCTTTTCCTCTCCCTCCGCACTCTCATTTTGGGCATTCGCTCGTTACGCTCTCTCTCCAAAACACTCTTTTTTCCTGTGCCCCGGTCGGCTTTGCACCTATTTCTAAGTAGAAATGGCCGCGCGACTTTTTCTTTTGACCCTTTGCGCCGGCGCCCTGGCCGCCCGTCACGGCGGTCACCGCCATCACCACGAGCGCGTCGCGGTTGCCTATGGAACGGGGAATGCGACAGGCCCTTTCAACTCGACAGGCACTGGTAGCGTCTCGTCCAAGTCGCATCCGACAACGGTGTTGACTGAGACTGACTATCACGGCAATACCGCCCCGGCTCCACCGCCGTCGTCGCATGCGACGTCGGCAGTGTCTGCTCCGGCCCCGTATGCTCCGGCGGGGTCTTCGGCGGGCGGCGAAAGCCACACCGTGTGCACGACCGACGTTACGGTCACAACTACGGAGAAGGTGACGGTCACTGTGACGCGCAGCAAGGGGCCGTCGTCTAGTAAGCACCACTCGACGTCGACCAGCACTATCCACACAACGACGACGGTGACCGTCACCGACTCGTCGAGTGCTTCAGCTGTCTCCTCTGGCTCCTCTCCCAGCAGCGCCAGCATTAGCAGCTACTCCTTGAGCTCGGCTCCGGTCTCGTCCTCAGAGTCCAGTGCCCCGGCCACATCGTCTTCAAAGGCCAGCGTGTCTCCCGCCAGCAGTTATGGTGCGAGCTCCTCTATGAGCAGCTCAGCCGTTCCGACAGATTACCATGGCGCTGATAGAGGCCACTACACTGCCGTGCCCAGCCAGGCAACCGCAACATCTAGTGTTGCCAAGAGTGGAAAGCGCGGCGTGGCCTACAACGACGTTAAGCTAGTTGACATCTTGAGCTCCTCGCCGCACGTGTCGTGGGCGTACAACTGGGCCAGCTCCTGCGCCGGGCTCAGCAAAAACCTCAACTTCATCCCGACGTTGTGGGGCACCGCCGAGGAATTCGTCAGCGTGTGGAAGGAGAATGCGCAGTCTGCCATCGACAACGGCTCAAAGTACCTCTTCTCCTTCAACGAGCCTGACAACTCTGCGCAAGCCAACATGTCTCCCGGCGAGGCCGCCGCTGCCTATAAACAATACATGATGCCCTTTGCCGGCAAAGGCGTGAAACTCTGCGCCCCCTCCATCACCAACGCTGGCGGCAACATGGGCCTCAACTGGCTCACATCATTCATTGAAGCCTGCGACGGCTGTCAAATCGACTGTCTCAACCTCCACTGGTACGACAGCCACGACAAAACAGACTACTTCAAGTCCCACATCCAAAACGCCACGGATATTGCAGGTGGCAAACCCGTCTGGGTCACGGAATTCGGATGCACCGATGGCACTCCCGCGGACATTTCGTCTTTCCTCCAAGACGTTATGCCCTGGATGGACAAGGAAGACAAGGTCGAGGGTTATGCCTATTTCATGGCGTCTGAGGGTCTGCTGGTTTCGGGCTCCGGACCATCGGAGTTTGGCAATACCTACGTATCTTTTAGCGAGTAGTTTTCTTGTGTTTTAACGAGTATGGTTTGCCGACTGGCTTTATTGTGTGGGTGTTTCTTGTATAAAGGTTTTGGTGTCTTTTGGTTTAGGTGATAATGCCTTTTTTTTTATGTGTGTGGTGCGTGAGGCGTACGCCGTTGGGTTTCAGCTTGTGATGATGGTTATAATCTCCACACGGGAAAAGGAAAAAAAGGATGAGAAATCCGCCGAGGCTGTGAGCCTTCGGGCTAGATTTGTGGTTTTTTAAGAAAGAATTTCATAGACTTTACGTACTGCTGGCTAAGAACTGTGATGATATTGCGATGTGATTGTGCTAGGTGGTCGATGTTGGGAGTGATTCGGAGGATGTCGGGGGAGATACACAGATGTCATTGCACATGAATCCGGCAGATGTGGATGCATGATTTAGAGCAGGGGTAATGCTCGGCGGTTAGGTGCAGCTGAGAAGAGCGCACTTACGTGTGAGCTAGCTTTGCGGAAGATTTCTCACCTTGCAAATATCAACAAGCATTCCCGAGACTTACCCTGATGTAACCTTGGATCAGACCCCAAAAGTAAGCCTTATGCCCACACAAAAATCACCACCGCTCAGGGGCTACACCTCGAAGTAAAATTGATCTGTTGCGACTGTATAATCCCACCAAGATTTGCAAAGTCATTTGTATTGCAAAAGCTTTGATAAATAGCGAAGGTTTGCAGCGGGCCTCAATTTGGTTTTCAGTTTAGTTTCGTTTTCGTTTTTATTGCTTTAGGTCTTGGAATGGAACTGCAATCTCATATTGTAGAAATGAGACACTGCTACAAAGATCCCGGATTTTGTAGGATAGTTCGTATAAATGAAATCGAAACTTGAATTAAAACTAAAATGACAAAGTGAAATCGAAATTCGCTGCAATATCTCTCTGACAGAGGTATTGTTCAGATCACTCTCGACAAGACTATTAAGCTAGAGGTTTGGCCTGCAGCCCAAGGAAGGTGTAATATTGGCCAGAAGGAAAATTTTAGGCTTAATTCCATGTGGGGTGCATCAAACTCACCGTACGCTCAAATTCAAATTTGTTGAGCCTGTTTTATATGTCACTGGTAACACCGTCACACGCTCAGGTGATTCACTGTGCGGGCACAAAAATAGTGTAGGTTCTCAATTTAGAGATAAACTGCAAAGGCAAGTGGAAATCTTGTGGCGGCCCTCCTAAAAATTCATAATAAACTGTCGAAATGTGGATTGTCTTCTTGTTGGGGCGTATGGCCGTTCGAGACCGCAAAGGCAGAAATAGCAGGAATTGTCTCTCTTTACCCACTATCCTGAATTATGCATTTACAGGTTGACTCTATCAATTTGGCAAGAGTCAACTTGCCTCTTTGGGGGTCACGAATCAATTGCTTTCAGATATAACAACTGTGTATCCATGCAAGAGTTGCTGTGATTAACAGATCTCACATTGCACCAAATAAATGAGGAAGGAAAGCAAAAACATCGCTTGGTCTATCTGAATCATTCACAAGGCTTGAACACTTCTAAACAAGTGACAGAGGTCGTACCCAAATAACGACTGGACACCATGCTAAAGGATCTTAACCCTAACCCTATTGCCACTTTCCTAATCCCAATGTACCCAATTTATCCTAATCCGTCTGGGGATCAACCTGCATACTCCTCGCAGCCGGAAGGCCGAACACGGACTCAGACGCCATGTTCTCAGCCGTCTGATCGCGGCAAGATCCGGCCACGGCGATTTTAAAGCCTATCATGAGCGCCTCAAGCACCATGATGCTATCGACACCTGCAACTGCGGGCGTGACAAAACGCCCATCCGCTTCTCCTTTTGCGACTTGGCTCGATGGCGGTGGAAGGATCGTTGGACGAGGAGAGGGGAAACTAGCCTGCGGGAGACCGTAGACTGGGTCCTCACCACACCATCCGGCGCCCGGACTTTCGGCGAACTTGTGCAGAACATGTCCTTCTTCAAGGACATCTGCCCGTCTTACTGGCGGGCTACAAGGTGGGCGGTACGGAGGCCTCATCCCGGCCCCGCTGTTGATGTGTCGGGGAAGGGGTTTGGCGAGCCCTTCCCCTCGAGGCTACATCTAATGCGATCAGGACAGTCAGGCCAACCGGGTAAGCGTTAGTCCGACATCGGGCCCGCTGGCGCATTGCACCTTCGTTAATAATTCTGTTCCCCACTAGGGGGAACACGTCTAGTTGCCCCTCGGGAGGCCGCAGATTCCCCGCCCGGGGTTCTGCCGGGACGTTAAAAAAAAATAATAATCAATCAACCAATCAATCCTATTCCGTCGAAATTCTAATTCTGGCCCGACAGTCTCGCGCGCGCGCGCTGCGACTCGTTCGAGATATGGCTCCTAGCTCTCGGCCAGGACCAGGTCACCATGGTGATATATTATCTGGCAAATCATTCTTCGTGTCACGTTTCGTTCCTTCCCGCAACGATCGCATAGCGAAAATCAAAGAGCTAGGCGGTAGAGTTGTCAAAGCAGAAGGTGTAGCAGATTATGTGATTGTGGATCCGTCGCGCCAAGATCTGTTATCCGACGGGATCGGTTACACATTCATTGATACCGTAGTCCGCGAAGGTGCGCTTCCAAATATCAGCGATTATGTTGTGTCGAAATCGGAGCGTGACGTAGGAAGTGCTTCGAATCCGGCCAAGAATACACGGACACCATTCACATTAAGTGAAGACGGGGCACTGTGGAAATTTGTTGAACGAAAGAAGCAGGGAGGTTGTGCGGTTGTGAATGGCCTGGAGATTTACAAGAAGTTCGCAATAGATCACCCGCAACACACCGCTCAATCGTGGCGGGAGCGATACAAGAAACATTTGATCGATAACCCTCCTCTACTCAAGACACGTGCTGAAAAGCGAAAGACGGCTAAAAACGACCCTTACCGAGGCTGGGACAGGGAATTTGAACATCTGATGGCCCAGGCGTCGGATATTGTCAGAATAGATCTGTCAATGACAGACGAGGCTTGGGCCGCATGGGCTAAAGCAGAAAAGTCCACGCCGCACTCCAAAGAGGAATGGAAGAAATTCTGGGAGACCAAAGTTTATCCTGAATACATGAGGAGGAAGCGGGCGCGAGCCAGATCGAAGAGTAGACAATCTTCATCAAAAGCAGCCGGAGGTAGACTGGCATCATCGAACGCAAATCAGGCCAACTCTGGTACCGAGGATATCACAGTGGCCAACGCTAGTGCTAAGGATATCGAAGTTGTCGAAATTTTAGACGATGCAAACGCGATGGACGTCGTCCTACCTGTCGGACCGAATGACAAGCCAGACAACACTCCTATCTCCGACAATCTAGCTATAGCGCCTTCTGAGGCTCCGAATGCTTTGGGAATATCAGTCAGGCCGAGAGGATCGCCAACCTTGAGCGACCCCGAACCTCTGAATTCCGACCAGGACACAACTGCTGCTGCTCCGGTTGACATGCCTGATTCACCGCTCTTTTGCTCGACATTAGACCCTAATGCTGCAGCGCCGCCATCCGAAGTATCAATGGGTAAGCCCCAATCGCCACTTTTCCTGCATACCGATCGGCACGAAGCTGCTACCAACCGTGCACCAAGTGCGCAAGCAATTTTATTCTTGTCACCCCTTGGCGAGGATATTCCTTACCCCGACGATTGGGAGAAATTCAACGAGGTCGATGTGACCATTCCTGACCCTGATGACGGATTTGAATTGTCAGATGCGACTTCAACCCGCATTAGAACCCTCAGCCCAGCTGTGGACTCAGAGGACGAAGTCTGGGCGCCGAGTACGAGACGAAAGAGACGGAAGCTAGGGCGAAGCACTGCACCCGAGCCGTCAAGTGTGATCTCAATCGGAGTCACTCCCGACTTGACCACCCCAACTAGGACCAATGGTCTTCACAAGGCTGTTGACAAGCAAGATGACGTCGTCATGCTGGATGACACACCTACTCAAGATCGCCGCGGGTCGTCGCACTCTTTCATGCAATCCATCGATCTGCTGCCCGCATCAAGGCTTCAAAGCCAACCGCCGGATTTGGGGGTGGAAGAGACGTCGAACGAGGACATCGACGCCTTCATTCACAGGATGGCTACAGATCACGAAATTGTAGACCAAGAGCTGATCCTCATGGCACTCAAGAGAACCTCAATCAGACTCGATCTAGCTACCATCGTCCTCCTTGAGATCAAAGCCGGCAGGGGCATGCCACTTACCATCGGTGGGATATGGACAGAAGACGAGGACGATGCTTTACTCAGTGGGAAATTCGCCAGGTACAGGCAATTAGCTGAGAAGCATGGGGATGCGGAGTGCATTCGACGACAAGAATTTCTCAAATCTTATAATAGCGCATAGTGGGCTTGTTAATTTCAGTCGAAACAGCAAGGGGTGGAGCGTTCGCTTGCATAGTCGTTTGGCGGGATGGTGGGCGTTGTCTCTTTTCATCCGTATGACACGCCATGTAGCAAGAGCTAGATTAATCTAATCGATCTTGACGCCAAGCAGCCCGATGGTCCCTGACAATATGCAACGAATTGTTGTGAGGTTTGATTGGTAAAGGCATGACTCGGGGTGCGGGAGGTCTGCTAGCGTGGGTTGACGTTCAGCACCCCGCACAGAGAAAATTTCGCTTTTGTCCCACACCAACCACCAGACTCTTAACTCCGACAATGCTTTGAGACCGAAGAGTGCGAACGCATGCGAGGGACACTGGTCCGTGCGCTCGTGCTAGCTAGGTCTGGTCACATGTACCCGAACACGCACTTCAGAATGAACGGGCTTGCGACTTGTCCCATGTGACGTTTTCTTCACTGAGGTAAAAGCACTGGGAAACCCTGACCTCCACCTCCGGTCCTCCGGCGATAAAACTACTACTGGAGGACCATACGCACGCATGCCCCACAATATAGGCTTGTGTGCGCTCGTCATCGTCACCGGCCGAGGCTTGGCACACCAACACGCAGCTCACCCACGAGCTCCACAAGGTCCGGAATCCGAATGCCCCGAATGTGCGCGAAGCTGGACATGAGCTCTAATTCTTTGACCAGCACTTTCCGAGCTTTGAGGTCATCTTCATGGAAATCCCGGGGGCAAGCCGTTCAATGTTGTTAGCATGATGGACACCATTCGCATGGAACTTGCTAGGTTTGAGCGCCGCTTTTCCAGCGCCGTCGGATAGTGCCACAACAGTCTACGAACAAGGAGAGCATTGGGGAAATGTTTGTCCTTCCTCAGGTTTATGTGGAGCAAACGCACGGCTTCAAGGGGGGGGATTTTGTTTGCCAACTTTATGCGGGCTGAAGCAATTGCCTTTGCCCTGGTACCACGAACACTACCAAGCTTTCTTCGACATCCAATTTCGGCGAATGTGGAGTGACATTTGCATTGTACGACATGCGGCGAAGGGGGCGTTGGCCGTTGTCTATGTAGACGACATTGTTATTGTCGCAACGACTGAAGAGCACATCAAGAAAACATACGACTGACGAATCTGGCATGGAGGGAAGTGAAGGTGAAATTCTTGGCCTTTTCTGGACACCATCAATCTCGAAAGTGCGGCCGCGAGTATCTGGCTCGGAGATATCTTGGAATTTGAACGCGGCCACTCCACCAGGTACGCCTTATTTTACAGTGGTGCCATTTATTGTCGCACATCTTTCACACTTTCCACGGAAGATGGGTTCCCGGCCATTAACTCTAAAACGATCATCTTCCTCCAGGGCTACGGAATCTCTAAATTTTACCGTCCGGCTGCGTTCAAATCTGTTTGTCAGAAGAGTGAACCTCCGAGGAGTAAAGGGGAGCGGATATCGACGACAAAAGGGCAAAGGTTGTTGAGAGGTTGAGACATCATCTCTGCGACTTCAATGTTGTTTCCAAGGCCTTAGCAAACTCTGCCGCGAATCAATTGTGTCGTCTTCGTACCTGGTTGAACGCCTGGATGCCACGTCCCAACTGGAGCAGGTCTTTCTTGAAGGGCTCAATCATCCTTTCATCTTCGGTCCGATTGCGATGAAAGCAAAGTTGTCCTGATCAAGTCCACGTTCAACGAAGAACGGAAGGACTGGACTTTAAGCTTCTGACCAAGCTAGCCCCGTCAGACCGATATTATCGCCTTGTATCTCTCCCAAGGGATGTGATTTGGCCAGGAACTCCTCAAGATCCGAATTGAGCTTTTCCCCGATATCTGGAACAGTGTCAGAAGCATGTGGCATCTACCATGACCAGAGCTGTATATAGAGGTCGAAACTTTTCAGGGTTTTTACCTCTATAGAGGAAGTTTTCCCTGGAACGGGTCATGGTCTCGTTCATGCTTAAGGGCATGGTTCGCTGACGTTGTCCTGGCGAATGCGGTTAGGCTGAGGTAGTGTTGGGAAGGTTTCGAACCTCACCTCACATAGACATAGACATCTACATTCACATTTTCAGTCAAAGGGAAAGCTGAAATCTGGGAAGAGGCGGATACATGGAAGTGGCGAAGCAATTCATAAGCCTTTACCGCCGTGTCGTCGCTGTCAATTTCGACTTCAACTTCGTATGATCCGGCCATGAGAATCGAAATTCAAAGGATGTCTGGGTGACGATAGACGAGCAGAAGACCGCCTGAGAGGAGGTAGAGGAGCTGGCCGAGCGCGGCGCCGGGAGGACATGAAAAAGGCAATCCGGACTCGGCGGATGGAGATGATCCAGTGCGAACTCGGGCCGGACGAACTTGAGTCGCTGGTCGTATCCTCCTTTGCCCTGAACGCCGTGTCCGAGACCAAGCGGGCGTGGAAGACGGCGGTCCAGGTGAACCCACTGACCTCGGCATTCATCTGGATAACTCAGCTTCTCATTTTAGGTGACGCGCTGGCTCGGCTGGGGGATGCTGGTGGTCGCGAGCTCCTTTGCGGGTGTCTGAAATTGGAGTGTGATGCCGCGGTGCGCACTCCGAAGAGGGGCGGAGATACCACCCTCGATGAAATCCTCGCTGCCTTCGAGGACCTATGCCAGGACATCCAACGACACTGCCTCCGCGTGCCCGGCTTTCTGATGACATATCAAGTCCAGAAGGCCCTCGGCCACCTACAGGATACCCTCGTCGACGAGCCGGGCCCGGTCCTGCTGGTCCGCCCCGAGCTGGACCCAAAAACGTGGAACGCCTATCTTGGCGTCGCCAAGCAGTTCATATCCTTCTACCGTAGGGTTGTCGTTGGCGGCTTCTCCTTCGACTTCCTACCCTCTGGCCACCAGAATGAGAACACCAAGGACGTGTGGGACACCACCGTCCACCAACGCACCACCTGGCAGGACGTGGAAATGCTTGCCCGCCTGGGGAACCGCTCCGGCCTCAAGCCGGCCATCCGCGCCTGGTGGCTGGCCATGATAGAGCACCAGCTCGACGCCGACGAGTTTGCGTCCCCCATCGTTTCCTTTTTCGCCTTGAATGCCGTCTCCGAGACGAACCGAACCTGGAAGAAGGCCCTGCAGGTCAACCCCCTGACCTCGGCTCTCATCTGGGTCGTGCAGCTGCTCATCTTCGGCGACGCCGTCCACCGGAGCCCGGTCGGGTCTTGAAGCATGTCGAGGAGAAATGCCTACGCCAAGGGGAACAAACCCCTATGGGGCACGTCTTGAGGTACCGTCTCTACCTTTGGCGCGTGCAGAAGGGCGAGATCAGCTCAAACGAGGTGTCCCGGAACCCCGAAGAGACAATCCTATACTTCAGGGACATCGAGCTTCCCTTGGCCGACATCAATCGACTGATCGCCTCCGAAATCGCTGAAGCCAGACACGTCTTGCGGAGGGAGCTTCTCTTCGGCTTCAAGGCGCCCACCCTGCGCCCCCAAGACATGTGGGAGGTCTTGGAGGAGGAGACCTGGGCTTCTGGTTCGGCTTGGCGGATGCCACGAGGCGAAAATTGCGAGGGGCAGAGGACGTTCTGCTCGCACGCATCTACCAGAGCGCAAGTCTCCGAGAGCAGTACGTGACACGGGGCATGACCAGCTACCAGCTACGATCGGCTGCGATGAGGCGTTACCAGGGCAATGTGCAGACTTTCCGAGAAAAGGACGGACATGAGCTGGTGTAAATCCATCGTTCCCACTCAAGTCAGTTTGCCGTCCAAATGATCCTAAAGCCTGATTGAAAGGACCTATAGAAACAACTTTGCCAAAATCCTCGAATCTGCCTACGCGTACCCTATCATAGAACGAGTGCTCCTTCACTGCATGGCCCTATGCCAGCCGATCCATCCCCTAAGGCGCTCCAACCCTTTGCCGTGACAAGAGAGCAGTGCGAGCCTTTTGTAGAACAGTGTGAAAGTCATGTGCAGAAGTTTGCCGTGGGCCGGGCGGGATGTTTGTGCTGAATGTATTATTGTCTATGATACAGGGGTCAACGACAGCCGAAACCTCGTCGTTTCCGAGTATACCCAAACCCTTATCACCAAACTGTTTCCATGCACGCTACACCGCCAGCGAAGAAAAGCCGTTTGACCGCGACCAGTGCACTGCCCGCTTCCGCTCCAGCTGTAGCCTCTCGGCCGGGAGCTCAATGCGTACTCTTATGTCGGCTTCAAAAGTTTGCTCGATTTGTCCTTGTCGGCCTCGAGGACGCTGCCCTCTGATGCGATCTCCTGCTCTGGGTGTGCGGTTACGCACTGCGTGGCTGTTTTGCGATGACGGGGCCTGCTCTTCTATCGGCGGCATTAGGGTGGCGCGAACATCGGCGACTTCCTCGGGCCCCACTGGCACCTCAGCAGAGTCATTCTCTGCTTGCTCATCAGCAGAGACACTGGACTCGCTTGAGTCGTCGTCTGGGCCTGGGGTTGTGCCTGATTGGATGCAGGGCGCTGCGACCTGTGGGCGGTTGCCCTCCACAAGAGCTTCCATACGTTTAAACCTGCAGATTTTGTTCAATTTTGCGGTGATGGCTTCTTCTGGTGGAGGCTGCCCATTCCCTCGAACACCGGATCCGGTCTGGTTCTTCTAAGACGTGAAGTCTGGGACCAAAGGTATGTGTAACTGTGTACGTCTCTACGTGCTAAGAGCTAACGCAACGTCTTCTACAGACCCACAGTTCGCCAGACCGCATTTGCCGAGACCACGCGATGACGTGATCTCGTCACAGAAGCAAACTCCTCTGAGGCAGAAAACCCTGCGAAGCCTCGGGCGTTCTAACTTCACCGATCTAACTCATCTGACACAGGGCTCACCGTGCTATCTTCTTGGCTTTGGCCGTGCGGTAAATCTTCATCCACGTGTTCAACCTCTGCTTGATCATTTTTATACGTCGTTAATTCTCCAATTCCCAGCCAACTCGTGTAGGCCAGGACCTAAGAGCTGGGTTTTGCATTTAGTGATGTTTGCGACTCTTCGCGGAAACGAAGGAGCTTGTTCAGTTTACTGTCGTCCCAGAAATCTCTGGTACGTGTCGACGGCCTGCCAAACTGTTTTTGATCCAGGGAAAATACTTTCTTCTCTAGCCGGTTCCTGGTAAACTTGACGATGAAATGATCGTCTGCACTGCCGCATGAGGGTAGCTCGGAGTGTTAAAGAGATGTGGCTTGCTTCTTTCATTACTTTAATTTGCCTTCGCTCTGCATTCTCCGACTCGATTTGCGCCTCACCTCCCCATCGCTATATAGAAGGGCTATAGAAGGGCTATTGATATGAAGAAGCTCAGATTTTGCTCGAGGTGACCAACGCGCACGTGGAGCTGGAGAATCTCGTCCTTGCGCTCGGCGATATTGTCCTTTACAATGCAGGTAGTCAAGCGCTGCTTCACGCAGTCCCTCTTGATCTCAGACAGGTTTATTGACTTCTGAGCATTTGAGTCCTCAAACCGAGCTTCTTGGCCTCGTAGCCTGACTGCACAAGCTATGACCATCTTCCAGGAGCCATAATATCCAGTTGTGGCAAGCCTCCGAAACCTAGCAGAATATCTTTAACTCCCCGAGCTTGGATCTTTTCTGCCACCACACGTGCAGTCGATTCTCCAGCAACATAGCGTAAGAATCCCTAAACTCAGATGTGTGATTCGTCGATTTTCACATTCTCTTCGCCTATGCTGTCAAAATCAAATACAGTTGAATTTTGAGCACCTCACATCCGGCACAGGTGTTTCTTGCCAAAGTTTCAGCAGCGAGAGCAACCAGGCTCCAAACGAAGTTGCCACATGCCTCGCGTTTACCATATCAGTTACCTTGAGGATCTTGTGTACTTGAGGGAAACATCTTCAGTGGGACTTCACCCCCAAGCAGGGTGTGGTTGTACGGTGCGTAGCTTCCCCGACGGCTACTAATAGATTGTCCCAGAAATACAAAGACATCTGCATTTGTACATTTGCCGTCATTGCTATGTCAACTTTTGGTGTTGAGGCAAGGGGGAACGTCGATTGCCCCAACGCTGAATTTTCTCAGTATTCTTACAAGATACATCAAGTACGACCGACCATTCCAGGCCATACGTGCCCGTCGGAAGCTCAATAGCGTACATGAGCGGGGTCGATGAACTTTATTGTGCCTGAGGAAAGCAGGTAAACGTCCTCAGCCTGCGTGGCCCTTACCCACCCGAGGGCATTAAGGCATTTTTGGCTCCCTTGGCAGCTCGCTGGGCTGGTTGTTTAAACCCGGTTGCCCATATTGACCTGATGCCTTTACATTCACGAGAGTATTCGGTCTGCGCCGCCTCGTGTAAGTCGCGAGATGTGGAAGGTGATGTTTGCCATGAGTGGTGAAGCTGCAAATGAATATGAGTATGGCGTGGGCTTGGCAAAAGCGGGCCACCCTTACCCTACCCCGCGCTCAGGCAGTTCTTTGATTGACCGCTCCTGGTCAAATCATGTGATGTGGAAATTACCGCATCTGTCTCACACGGAAATGCTTCCGTATAGTTGGGAGGGCGGAAGGGGTTCCACAAGACACGACAGTTTTCCACATGTGAAGTGTAGACTTGGGCCCATTATGTTTCTGCCCTCTGATAGCCTTGCGAGGTTCTCGCGGAAAATTTTCGAGATTTTCAAGGTTGAAGAATTAGAAAGGTGTGTTTGTAGACGGTGGATGGGTTGTCGCAGAACGAATTAAAGCTAATGGCATTAGTCCTCTATGTGGAAAGAAACATACATTCTACTTTTTGCGTCCATCACTCGTTCCACGGTATTGATATTGTGCTGGTCTGAATTGTGCACTCGTAGCGAGCATGATCCTAGTTATCGTTATGACGTTTCATCGTGACCACGATACCACCATCAGCTCCCCCTCGCTCAAAGACCCAAAAATCCCAGCAGAAACACCACTCAACCCCGTTTTGTTAAGTCCAGGGGCGTGAATACTGGAGGACTCCTACCTGGCAAACTGACGGGACGCCGCTTGTCCGGCCGCCCCAAATGTCGTGGATTTTACCAAGGTCGAGGGAGACGACACAAGGAAACAGAGGCGTCATGATGCAGCCGAGCAGCTCTAGAGTTGCAATCCCAGATAGCGTGCATGCCCTGGTGTTTGGGCAGGCGTGCCCGAGCGCAATGAGCGTCCTAGCTGTGAGGGCTGTAGCGCCGTCGAAGATGAAGACTTCTAGTTTTGGCGTGGCGGCAAAGAAATCAATCATATGATCTTTCTTGAGTTGACGGCCCCTGGGACCAGCGACGTGCCAGGACGGGATTACATCCAGGACGCCGAGAAAGTAGAAAGCTTTGAAGGATTGAAAGGCTGCGGGGATGATGTGGTCGGTATCCCGGTCTAATCGGTCGGTCGTGAAGCTGATTGACAGAGCCGAATATTCGTTCAGGATGAGAGGGTACATGCGTGGGACTGGTAGGACTAGCCTCTTGCATTGGCCGCCCAGTTTTCGGAAGCTGGACACTCTTCCATTCGCGGTGTCGATCTCACGGTGGGCATGGATGACTTTTTGACAAGCGAAGAGCACCGGGCGTTTGTCGATGGGGTCGTAGGAATGCCCGGAGATTGCATCCCGGAGAGTGGATTCCTTTGGAATGTAGCACGCGCGGCAGGCCCCAAGTTTTTGGAGTAGTCACGTAATCTTTTCTCTCATTTTCATTTTGACGCTAGACATCCAGCTCATAGCGTTGTTAACCCACAAACGCTTGTAATTCTTCTGCTGGGAAAGGCGAGAGGCGATAATGGCCATCTGATTGGCACCGTGTGCGTGATCATTCATATTAGACAGATGAAGTTAGACGGATTCAAGATCGGTAAAGCGGTCCAAGCCCGCCGTAAGCATGGCCCAGTCGCGGGAGCGACCCGCGAAAGACAGGCGCCGGATATTGCTTGGGAGTGTATCAAGGATATTCTCCTCATAGTCCTCCATGGATCCAAGAGAGACCTGGATGTTGAGGCATATACGTACAGCTTGAAGCCGACGAATGATCAAACGGTCGACATTGTTTCTAAAGATGTTTGCCCACCACAAGTCGGGCGCAAACAGCTGGACTTCTCCCACCCTGTTTATGTAAATGTCTATTGACGGGTCCGTGAGGGTTTGGGGCTGAACGCTACGACATAGGACGCTCAAAGCAAGATCTGCCCACGCTTGGTTGATTATTATGATGTGGTAAAGAGCGGCGTTGTCGCCCGCATTGTCTCGATGATCTTAAGATATACCTCCTCTGGGACATGAAAGCTCAGGGGGCGTTTGCTGCGGTGGGTAATTTTCGTGCGGTGCGAGGACCTGGCCGTCATGGGAATTTGGAGGTTGATATTTGGGGATGTCATGATGTTAGAAAGGACGGTAGACATGATGTGATAGTTGCAGAAAAGAGGGTGTTTAGGGTGGGAGAATCAGAATCTTTTAAGATACCAAGTTGTCACGCGATCAAGATACTTTACCCTCATTATCTTGCCAGAATGTTGTTCGAAGGAGCTTTCAGATGTGGAAAAACGTTTGAAAATGCTCGTTCAATATGAGGGAATAGTGCCTATCAGGTGGTGGTCACATGGAAGTCGTCTGTCTTGTTAAGACTACAAGAACGCGCTTCATACTTGATCATATACATATCTTCGCATAACCCGCGCAAACATTTCGCGCCCAGATTTTCAGTGCCCAAACATACTCCTGTATTTTTCACACTACAACTAAACAACTCAGGTGGCGGTACTGTACCTCTTGTTGGAAGACAATTGTTGCGTAGCGTAATCGTTCTGAAGATTGAGTTTTTAACAAAGTAGTATTTTCTGATGTTCAGCAGCGAGCTTAGATACAACTAGCTTCTTTGTTCAGACAGTCTCAAGTATCACTCCATTGACCCACTGTCCTCTTTATTATGCCCTTTGAGAATTTTGCTATACAGGATTCTTCTTTGTACAGTCTTTATCAGGCCGAGTGTCGGAGGGGTGAACCTCCGAGGACTAGAGCGGAGTGGATGTCAACGACGAAAGTTTTCACTCAACTTTTACTGAAAAAGGTGAAAATGTAATTGTCTCTCTCTATGAGGTGAGGTTCGAAACCTCCCCCACACTACCTCAGTCTAACCGCATTTGCCAGGACAACGTCAGCGAACCATGCCCTTAAGCATGAACGAGACAATGACCCGTCTCAGGGAAAACTTCCTCTATAGAGGTAAAAACCCTGAGAAGTTTCGACTTCTATCTATGGTTCTAATCATGGTGGGTGCTACATCCTTTTGACACCGAGGTATGGCACTGATACCTCTCAACAACACCTCGTTCCTCTCTCTTTCCCCTTAATCAATCCACATGATCCGAAACACTACAATTTCAACTTCTCACCACAAAGCGTCCTCAACGCGAGATAAATTTCAGTCGGCAAAGTAGGGCTTGGAAAGTTTGTGGAAAAATCGCACGCACCAAGTGCAAACTCTAATTCGTGACTTTCTTGTTCGATTATTCAAGGAGGATTGAGGTGAAGGCGCAGATGATATCGATATATTGAGATAATTGTTTGAATTGGACGATCCTCGTCTGTAAGTTACAGGGCAGGGATGACTTATCATAAAGTCTGCCATGACGTCATCTGATATCATTTCCTCTGAAACACTTTCACATTCTCAGTTTTTCATCGCAAAATCGTCGATTAAATGACACAGACGATCTACATTGCCCTTTGTACGAAAGAAAAGCCAACATCAGTACACGTCTGTTGCGGGTAATCACTGGCATTCATCACATCGCTATCAGTCTCCATATTCACAAAAGTGTTCATATTGCACGGGCATTTAGAAAATTATCTTTGACACCCTATGCCGTGTAGGTCGATGCAGAAACATCACCTCCCCGTCCAGTCCAGTTGACATGAATGTCCTTGCCTTCAGGATACTTCTGGCTGGCGTATTCAGGCTTGATGCGGAAAGTGTGCGCGCCGAAGTAGTCGCGCTGTGCTTGTAGCAAGTTTGCGGGGAGATCTTTAGTGCGAATACCGTCGTAGAAGGCCAGGGCTGTGGCAAAGGCCGGTGTTGGGATACCCCAACTGACGGCCTTGCTGACGGTGTCGCGCCAACCAGGTTGCGCCTTGTGGATTGCTTTGTTGAAAAAATCGTCGTACAGAAGGTTCTCTAGATCTGGGTTCGCCCGGTAAGCTTTGGTTATGTCCTTGAGGAATACTGAGCGGATGATGCAACCACCGCGCCACATAAGGGCAATCTCCGGCTTCTGCAACTTCCAGTTATATTCTTTAGCGGCCGCCTGCATCAACATAAAACCCTGCGCATACGAAATGATCTTGGAAGCGTAAAGGGCTTGCTCGAGGTTGGCCAGCGCCTCTTTCAGATCACCCTTGAAGTCGGGCTCAGGTCCAGACAATCGCTTGCTAGCATCGATACGCTCTCCCTTGAGGGATGACAGGCAACGCGAAAACACAGCTTCACCAATCAACGTGACTGGCTGACCCATATCAAGGGCGTTGATGGCTGTCCACTTGCCCGTTCCTTTCTGACCGGCGCAATCGAGAATCTTCTCCACCAAGGGCTTACCATCGTCATCGTTGAAGTACAGGATATCGCGAGTGATCTCGATCAAAAAGGAATCTAGAACACCCTTGTTCCACTCCGCAAACGTGTCACCCATTTGCTTGTCACTCATCTTGAACCCACGCTTCATGAGGTCATATGCTTCACAGATGAGCTGCATATCGCCGTATTCGATGCCATTATGCACCATCTTAACATAGTGTCCAGCGCCCTCATCACCAACCCACTGGCAACAGGGCTCACCATCACTCTTCGCCGAGATGCTCTGGAGTACGTCCTTGATGTACGGCCAGGCCTCCTCGTTACCACCAGGCATGATGGACGGGCCCCAGCGGGCGCCTTCTTCGCCGCCTGAAACGCCACTGCCGACAAAGCGAATATGCTTCGAGGCCAAATACTTGGTGCGACGATTGGTATCAGGGTAGTGGGAATTGCCGCCATCGATTATAATGTCGCCTGGCTCGATACCGGCCTTGAGGAGCGTCTCGATGAAGTCGTCCACAGGCTTGCCGGCCATGACCAACAGCATGATGCGTCTAGGCTTCTTCAGCAGCTTGACGAACTCTTCAATCGAGTGTGCACCAATGATGCTCTTGCCTTTGGCCTCGTGTTGCAAGAACCGATCAACTTTGGACACGGTCCGATTGTAGGCAATGACGGTGAAGCCGTGGTCTGCCGCGTTAAGGATGAGGTTCTGCCCCATGACCGCAAGGCCAATAAGGCCGAAATCTCCGCTAACGAGTTTAGCATGCTAACAGGCAGTGAAAATCTCACACTTACGGAGGCTGTTGAGACATAGTGATAGTAGGTCAGTAAGTGTCAGTCAGTGTAGTATCACACAGGTAGGAGAGATGGAAGGTGGAAGAGTTTTAATGGTAGGAGGGGTGGACGTTTGAATGGTGGGGGTGAATACGTCATTGAGGACTTCCTTTGTAATTGCTGAGAAAAAGCTAATCATTCACTCGGCCAAACTGACAGCAATCAATTGGCCGTGGCCAGACTCGCAGACTCGTTGTCGTGCATTGGTGACATCATGAGGGGCACGTTTGGCCGGGCCGGGCCGTGACCTGCCGTAATCGATCACATTACATAATCCGTTGCAAGCCAATACAATCCAATCGAAGATGAACCATGACGCCTATGGCAACGCTGGGTACGCCTATCCGTCTGGTTATGCAGACCCTTATGCTCAACCACAACAGTATCCAGCCGCACCACTAATACAGAATCCCTTTGGGGCGACGCCGGCGGGCCCATCTAACACGTATAACCCGGAATACGAGGCGGCGATTGCGCAGTGGCAGTCGGCTTACGTGCCTACTGAAGAGCAGAGTCGAAGGGCAGCTGCGAATACAGCTCGCGGTGCGGCGGGGACCCAAGATGGCGCCCAGACCAAGGGAGAAAAGAAAAAAACCGTGATACGAAAGGGCGGCGGGCAGACGTGGGAAGACAAAACGCTTCTCGAGTGGGACCCAACGCAATTTCGCATCATGGTTGGAAATCTGGCCGGCGAAGTGACGGATGACTCCCTTGCTAAAGCCTTTGCGGCGTACGGCGTCTCTAAGGCGCGCGTCATACGCGATAAACGCACAACAAAGTCAAAAGGTTATGGGTTTGTGTCGTTCTTAGACGGAGAGCAGGGATTCAAAGCAGCGCGAGAAATGGTGGGCAAATACATAGGCAGTCATCCGGTCACGATACAACGAAGCAAGACGGATATCCGGCCGGTCACACTAAAGCAGGATAAGCACAAGAACAAGAGTAAAAAGCCAGACAAGGCAAAGAAAGGAGATGTCTTACGTGCAAATACTGGCTCTGGTGTAGAGAAGAAGACTGGCAAACAGTCTGGTATCAAGTTCCTAGGCTGAATCTGTATCAATACTTTATAAACGAGCCTATGCGAATAATGATTTGCTGAAGTGCTGGCCGGCACGTCTAAATTGCCAACCAACTTGGACGTGACATCAGAAGGGTGTGAGCCTGATTGACGAGGATTTGACTAGACGACGATGTAAGTGCAACTTGGCACGGCTGGTTGATTCCTGCATCGTGCTTTCATAACACGAAGTGATATGCCCCGTGGCCGAGCCCGAGTGAGCGTGAGCAGTATGTATCGTGATCGAACCTAACCACAGGGGCTTCGACAATTGTGGGACCACCGATTTTTGTGGTTTGGTGGCTAGCCACTAAAACCTGCACCCCGTGACAGTTGTCAGGCAAACTGACAGATAAAAGTTACGTTCCCCAGGCGGTTAGCGCACTTGTCAACTGCGACTGCCCCCGCCCCAACCAACGTGGGCAACAACAAGCGATACCATGGCCGAAGATATGGCTACCAAAGCCCCCGAAAGCGATGCACAGGCAGTCAGCGGCATTCCAGGTGATACGAAGCCTGACCAGGGTGCTACGAGCATGGTCGTATGCTGTCACCCTAGTCACCATCCCTAACTAAGTCACTAAAAGGAAACAGGAACATTGCGTGACAGACAGGCCGACGCGTGAGTAGGGTTGACAAGGCAAGTTCAGGACTAACTAGAACAGCCGCTGGCGAAAAACCCACCGGGGTATGTGACATTGGGTAGGATGCATCAGGGCGCTAAGACATGCAGGACACAAGCAAACTCGGCGACGTTGAGGTCTACATCTCGAAGCCTGCCGACTATCCACATGTTTCTTCAAGACTGCTGCTTCTCTTGACTGGCGGGACAGGCGTCCACAGCGTTAACAACCAGCTCCAAGCGGACAAGTATGCCTCAGAGGGATTTGTTGTGGTGATGCCAGACCAGTAAGGATCTTCACCTGGATTCAAAAGAAGACCTAACATAATCTATAGGTTCGGTGGGGACTCTGCGCCTTCGACGAATACAACAGCAATGTCGTCGGCCGAAGAAAATTCTACCCTCATCGAACAGGTCAAACTCGGTGTTGCCACAGTTGCCAAGTCGTTCACCATCGACATGTGGCTAGCCAGGCAGACGCCTGAAAAGGTGCTTCCTCGCCTTCAAGCAGTGCTCAAATCAGCTCGCGAAGAGTTTGCCGATGCTGTGTCCCAGGGTGACGGTGTCTATGCAGTCGGCTATTGTGTCGGAGCCAAATACGTCGTGCTGCTGGGCGCAGAAGACGAAGCTGAGAAGAAGCCGGCGATTAAGTGCGGTGCAATTGCTCATGGGTTGCAAATTTCACCAGCTGAATTGAGCAGCGTCAAGGTGCCGCTAAGCGTGGTGGCTGTGGAAGGGGACCCCATGTTTCCAGATGATGTGAGAGAAGAAGGAATGAAAGCCCTGGAGAAAAGCAGTGTGGAGCACGAATGCTGTGTGTATTCGGGCGTTCCCCATGGGTTCGCCGTTGTTGGCGAGTATGAAGAGAGCCAGATCGTGACAAAGCAGAAAGAGGCGTTTGAGCAGATGCTCAGTTGGCTGAAGAGACATTGAGTATGTTCATATCAGCTCAACATCCCCTTTTTTTACCAACTGGACTACTGAACTCCACCTCAAGACCCAGACGTCGCCTCGCTTCAGCTCGACCCGCACTGGGCCGGATTCTCCGTGTAGTCTCAGCCGCCCGGCATCGCGCATGACGCGGCAAAAAACAACGCTGTCGCTTTCAGGAGCGTCAACCATGCTGATGCCGCCTGACGTGTCATCGAGCCTCTGCAATGCGGAGGGAAATGAGGAGAGGAAAGCGGCATTGTAATGTGCTGAGAGCAGAGCCTGATGAGTCTCCAAATACTGCTGCTCGAGACTGGAGAGTGCAGGGTCTTCTGAGGTCCTCGTACGGTAATAATGAGGGTACCGGTCGATCTGCTACATCAGCTCAACAGTTCGTTTAGTAGAAATAGTATCAACCTTTTGCAATCGAACACGCACAAACGATCGAAGCAGGAACTTGACCCTTTCCAGATCAGTCTGGAGAATGACGAGGGCAAAATGGTCCGTGGCCGCCACCTCCTCCAACGCATTTACCTGATGCCAATCAGCCTTCATTTCTAGGATTAGTAGGGTTGACCTGCATGTTGGCGCATCCTGGCCATGACGCGGTCGATCAGCTCAGAGGGGTAGGGAAGGAGATCGGGAGAGCAGCGCTCGTGCACCCAGGCACGCACCATCTCTTGCAAGTCGAGATCATTGTGAGGGCGGACAGGCGTGGAGACCTGATCGAGAATATCCTGTATGTCTTCCATTGTGGGTGTAAATAACGGCGAATAATTATGGGGCTATTGCAGGTGGTCCCTGCGTTTGGGCCCCACGCTCGAAGTGAACGGTGCACACTTTCTGATTCATCCACCGTTTTGATTTTAGGGCGAGAGTTAGGCGACTGACTAACCGGGTGAATTCCATTCGCGGGCTGGCGTTCAGCCATTCTTCACCTTGTGCGTGGCCGATAAACGCACAGAACCACCATGTCTAAGTCGTCGTCTGCGGGCGGCGGGATGCCTGCAGATTCCATGGACACGCTGGTCAAGTCGATTGGCGCACGGTATTTATTCCTTTTGAAGGTATCCGAGCTGTACTGACCTCGACCGCAGCTTGCAGATCACGACGGTGCCACCGCACTCGCAGACCTATGAGGGGACGCTCGTTAGCGCTTGTCCCTTGATGCCGACGCTGACCATCAGCACCAAAAACACCCCTGCCTCTCATCCTGGCGACTACCGCATCTTCACCGTCTCGAGTCTTCAGAACTATCAAATTATTGCGCCGGCCGAAAACCCCGAAGATGGTGTGCTGGCCCAGTTGGTGGCGGTGGACAGCAAACGATTGCGTCGGCGTGAAGAGCAGGCCATAAAGAAGCTCAAAGACGAGGAAAAGAATCGCGGTAAGGGAGTGACCAAGGAGGGTCAGGCTCTCTATGATTCGCTCAGAAGAATGTACGCTATCGCTCTCTATATTGCTTATTACAAGGCTAATGCGATGCAGCAATATGCCGATCAAATGGCAGAACCAGAATATGGTCGTTCACGAGGTGGTTGTCATCTCTCCACCGTATCGCCCCGAGGACTGTCGCGGTCCCAAGGAGAAGCAGGAGGCAATCAATCGTGTCAAGAAGGTGCTCGAGGGCGAGCGGCGCAAGCTAAAGGAGAGAGAGAAGGGAGAGCTCAAAGGGGGGTAATGCATGTACGATTATCAGGCAGCCTTGATACCCATCAGCTACCAGTCTATCCTATGGCGGTAGCATATGTAATTGTACTGCTGAGCCCCAGTCCTTTGTCTCGATGAAAAAGGTATCTGTAAACAGCAGTAGTGGCGGTCGCCGGTCGGTTCCCCACGACATCGGCCGTTTGCTGTCAAGGCCATGCCGCTTGATGAGGTCAGAGCCCCACCCTGCCCCACTTCCATCTGTCATTGTCAAACAGCCAATCATTTGAGCACTGCACTCGCACGGCATTCGTTCAGAACCGCCATGGCTTCCTGCACGCACGTATCTAGTGCCAAGATCGGCCCTCCGCGTCCGTCAGATTCTGTGTACCGCGAGGATTGCACCATTTGCTTCGATAACGTTGACCAGCCAGAGGGATTGGACGTAGGTCGCCGCACCAAGCATTTCAAGTGCCATCATCTAACAGCAACAGGTTTGTCTCCACTGCTTCAACGGTGGATGTGCGGGAGAACGGAATCATGGACAAGTCCATGCAAAGCTGGCACAACACCCGCTGGCTGTCAACATCAAGCGAAGGAGGAAGAGAAATGGCGTGCGAGAGGGTGAACCACCAGAAAAGATTTCCAAACTCTCCATAAAGGGAGAAACAGAGGAAGATCGCAATGACTTTCAGACGGACGTTCACTGCTTTGACTGTGGCGTCTCCGGCCTGGCAAAGGAGGGCAAGGTTTGGGAAGTGGTGGACGGAATCCTAAAGGCAAACACATATGCCACCAAGGCAGAGGTCAAGGCATGGGAGCAGGAAATGGTGCCGTGTGAACACACGCTGTGCCTTGAGCAGCAGCCGGGGCGACAGATCCCAAGCGGGGACTTGGGCCAGTGCACGCAGTGCGACTTGAAGGAGAACTTGTGGCTGTGTCTAACATGTGGAAACTTGGGCTGTGGTCGAAAGCAGACGGGTGGTTTGCCCGGCAACTCGCACGCTAAATCACATGGTGAGGCGGAATCGCATACGGTTGCCGTCAAGCTGGGCTCCCTCACCGCAGACGGTAGTGCGGATATCTACTGCTACGGCTGTGACGATGAGCGCATCGATCCAGAGCTGGTTGCCCATCTGGCTAACTGGGGCGTTGATATTGCTGGCCGTGTGAAGACTGAAAAGTCGTTGACCGAGATGCAGATCGATGAGAATATGCGGTGGCAGTTCAGCATGACGACTGATGACGGCAAGGAAATGAAGCCCGTATTTGGTCCTGGCTTTACTGGTCTCAAGAATCTAGGCAACAGTTGCTACCTCAACTCTGTTTTGCAGTCTCTTTTCAGCATGCCTGAATTTGTGGATCGCTATCATAGACGTCAAGAGGAGCTTGACATTGTTAATAAGCCCGCGGAGAACTTGGAGGTTCAGTTGCGCAAGATCGCAGACGGTCTCCTGTCTGGACGCTACAGCAAGGCTGAAGATGCTGCAGAGGACTCGCACCAATATGGTCTCGCTCCTACAATGTTAAAGCATCTCGTGGGAAAAGGCCATGCCGAGTTCAGCACGATGAGACAGCAGGATGCGTTTGAGCTGCTATTGCACCTACTTAAACTCATAAGTCGTTCACAGCAGAAACAAAGAGATGGCGATCCGGTCAAGGCATTCAGGTTTGCCATGGAACAAAAGCTGCAGTGTCAAAACTGCAAAAAGGTTCGATATCGGATAGATGAGATGGAGAACATTTCTGTGGCCGTTCCAATCAAGCGGATTGGGGAAGACAAGGGTGAATTTGAACCCGTCACGTTGGAGCAGTGCTTTGACGACTTCACAGCCCTGGAAGTTGTTGAGCTCGAATGTCCCTCTTGCAGACACAAGAGCTTCACCAAGCAGCAGCTCTTCAAGACCTTTCCCACCATCCTCGCCGTAAATGCTCGACGGTTTGAGATCGTGAACTGGGTCCCGTCCAAACAAGACGTTCCAGTCATTGTAGGAGACGAGAACGATATCAACCTCGAAGCATATCGCAGCAGAGGGCAACAGCCTGGTGAGGAGGTACTCCCAGACGAACCACCTGCGTCAAATGCATTTGTTCCCAATGCTGCAGCCTTGGAGGCCATGTCAGGTATGGGCTTCCCGCGCGTACGCTGCGAGCGAGCCCTACATGCTACGGGTAACTCGGACGCGGAGGCGGCGATATTGTGGCTGTTTGAACATATGGAAGACGCTGACATTGACCAGCCGGTCAACAGTGATGGGGGTGCGCCTTCAGCGTCTGTAAATGCTGAAAAGGTGGAGAACCTCGGCAACATGGGTTTCAGCGCGGCCGCTGCCCGACAGGCGTTGAAAGAGACTGACAATGACATGGAGCGTGCTGTGGATTGGCTGTTCAGCCATCCTGATGCTACAGGCATTGAAGAGGGCGCGGCGGAGCCAGAGGCCACGCCAGAGGCCAACCTGATTGATGATAAACCTGCCCATTACGCGCTCAAGTCCATTGTGTGCCACAAGGGAACTTCGATCCACGCGGGTCACTATGTGGCTTTTGTTAAGAAAGACGATGAATGGTTCCTGTTTAATGATGAAAAAGTTGCCCAAGGCGCAGATGCCGAGGAGATGAAGAAGTTTGCTTACATCTATTTTTTCAGAAGAAAGGCTAAATAGATTCTGCGAGGGTTATAGACGCAGAACGCCGTCATCCTTCTTCACTTTCTATTCGTCTCCAAGGTTTAGCTTTGGAGTCACTTGAACTCGGCTTTCGCATCAAGTTTCGCATATATGCCCCACCTTTCATCCATCTCCATTCATACTATGCTAGTCAATACCCAAACCTTTCAACTGCCCAACCAACTCATCGATTTTGTCAACTTTTGCCGTCTGCTCCGGTAACAGAGACTGCCCCATATCCCTCTTATTCAACAGCTCCCTAGCTTGCCTTAATTTCTTGGAGATGCGCCTTGCCTCTTTCTTCTCCCGTTCCTGTTCATCAATCACTTCCTCCCTTTCCTCCTCCTTAGAATTTGTCCGCTGTATAGCCGTCCCATTTAGCTCTCCTTCTGGTGCAACTTTGGGTCTATCATCTTCCGCACCATATGTCTTCTCCTTTGCCGTTGCAGCGGCAGAAGGAGTCTCGGTCCCGTTTGCCTTTCGACTGGGAGCCTTTTTCTTCTGTGCAGCCTTGACCTTTTCCGCGCCTGGAACCGTTTTCCCCTGCGCAACCTCGACCTTTTCTGCTCCTGGAACGGTTTTCTTTGCCCGTGATGTAGCCTGTGCGTGTTTGTGGCGGTATATCTCGATGTCCTCAGGCGGCACATAGCCCGCCCTCACCCGAATTTCTTTCCGCACGGAGCCATCTGGGCGAATGGACGAGGGGATTATGCTCTGTCCGTTGTTCAAAGTATGGATCCCTGAGTTGGAAATTTTTTGGGTGTTGGTTGTGGACATGTTGTAGAGAGTGCTGGAAGTTTGGAGGAGGTCGCGGGGAGGCTCGTTATTGTTCAGGAGATTTCCTGCTGATAATGCCCGTGAGGTCGGCAAGCTCCGTGTCGCGGAGTATTTCCGCTTGTCACGGCGGAACTTGCCGAGATGTTGCTCCGTCCGCTCCGCCAACTCGACCCTCGCTCTTTGCCCAAACATCCAAAGAATCAGTCCTACAATCTGCCAATCATGGCCGGCGTTCTCTCGGGCATCTATGGGTAGGGCTGCTCCGTCTGTGCTTGGCGTGATAACGCTGACGGGACAGCACGGTCATGCGCAGGAACTACACGTTCCTTACCGCCATCTTCGTTGGCACCTTCTTTGCGGAAATGTGAGGCAGACTTTGATGATACAAGCTACATGTCGAATTGACGTGTGGACAGTGCGTTTGATCAGAGTGCGAACCGCATCTGGGACCGGATAAACTATGGGGTATGAAGGGATGACGAGTGTGTGGAAAGCAGAGCTAACTCGGAGTAGCGCCAATGGAAGGACATCAAGTATCGCTACGTAGAGCAGGCGGAAGATGATGAGTAGGGAATGATGTCTGAGACCGTGTACAGACGTGAATGTGTGACACTCTTTCACCAGCAACACCACCGTTATTTGTTTAGGATTTGGGTAGTTTCCTGCACACTGTACCTGTGCCAAACACTGTCCCTGTGACAATTGCGCATTAAGCGCGTGCAAGCCTCCTGTAAGCCTCGTCTACCAACACTTGAGCACAACGCAGTAGCGCAAGATGGAAGTGGCGCCCGAGGACGAGCACAACCTGAACCGCGCACTGCTCACTTTGCCAGCCCAATTCGGCTTCCGCTACAGCAACAAGGCCGACCGTGTGCTCAGACAGCATCTCTTCTACTCGCTTGCTGGTCATCGCGATGAAAACGTGCGGCTCCTCTTCCCCAATGGGGTACCGACAGACTCAATGCAGCCGTGGTCGCTGAAGGTGGCACAGAACGTAGATGCGGCACACTGTTCTGTCAAGGGCCAGGCGTGCGGTTACATCTTCAAGGCTGGGGACAGCACATATCACTGCAAAACATGCGCGGCTGATGACTCGTGTGTCCTCTGCGCTCGCTGTTTCGAGGCCTCAGACCACCAGAGCCACCATGTCTACATCTCCCTCACTACGGGCAACAGCGGCTGCTGTGATTGCGGTGATCACGAGGCGTGGAAGCGGGAGGTCAACTGCAGTATTCACACAGCTGATAAGACCTCGTCGACGAAACAGGGCAAGGCTAAGGTCCCCTTGGGATCATACGGGTCACAGCTGCCTTCTGAGCTAGTTGAGGCGATCCGCACGACCGTAGCCAGAGCTCTAGACTATGTCTGCGATGTGCTGTCCTGCTCCCCCGAGCAACTGAGGCAAGCAAAGACGGAGGAGTCTGTCATGGAAGATGACAAACGGTCCAAGCTAGGAAGCGTCTACGGGGGGGAAGACCCGGAGTCGTTAGGCGGCAAACACGAATATGCCCTGGTGCTCTGGAATGATGATAAGCACACTATTGACGACGTTAAGAACCAAGTTGCCCGCGCCTGTACGGAGAAGAGGTCGGTTGCGGGCGTGAAAGTGGAAGAAGTGCAGGAGGTCGGCCGTGCTGTCATTCAATACTCTACCAATCTGCCCAATCTGCTGAGCATTGCACAGACACTGGAGCAGATCAGGCTCGTGGCAACTATCCGCTCCTCGCGAGATACATTTAGGGAGTACATGTGTGCTACCATTGTGGAGTGGATTTTTGACCTAGTCGGGTGCAAGGTCGGAGACGATGCACAGCTGCTGCATAACGTCATTTGCGAAGAGCTGTTGAAACCCTGGCGAGTTGGAAGTCTGGCGTTTAACAAAGATATTGGTCAAGGCGGCATAGATGACTACGAAGAAGAGGACAGCAGAAAGTTGAGACGGCAATACCAGACGTACATGAGGCCGTTTCGTCCTGCTGCAACTGTTGTGCGCATGGCTGTGCAGGATGGCACAATGGAGATTATTGAAGAAGACGAGCTCGGTGTTGAAGAAAACGGCAACGACGACACGAACACGGCGGTGGATGACATGGAAGTCGATATGATCGGTCCTCATGATGATGTGACAGAGGTCTCGGAGGCTACCTATGCTGGCTACCCTCAACCTCCTTTTCCTCCTGCATCGTCTTTTCCTCGTTCAGAGCATGAAGACTTGCACTCCCTGACTCATCTTGCCCCTTATGCAATCCTTCCTAAAACTCCACTCACACCCGCCCAGGCGCGTAAGCGTCCCAAAAGGCAGGCGCGTCCGCCTGGGTACTGGCTCGAGAAGCCTGAAGCATATGGCAGATCTGATGGCTGCAGTGATCCCTGCGACGACCTCTGGCAGAGGGTCCGTCTTGACTTTTTGATCCTCTACGACCTGCGGCTCTGGAGGCATTTGCGCGTTATGTTGCGGCATTTGTACATGACCACCGTTGTAGTCATTCCTCGCTTCAAGAGAGTACTTGGCCTACGCTTTGCTTGCCTGTACACCGCTTTGGCCCAGCTTTACCTTATTGCTGACCGCGAGCCCGAATACAGTATCATCAACCTGAGTGTGCAGATGCTTACCACTCCGTCAATAACGCAAGAGGTGGTTGAGCGTGGCAATTTCTTGGCCAGTCTCATAGCTATTCTCTACACCTTCCTGACCACTCGTCAAGTGGGTCGTCCAGAAGAGGTCAATCCTCGAGCCACTCTGGATATCGAAGGTGGAGCTCTTACCAATCGCCGAATGTTCCACTTTTTCATGGACCTGCGGTGGCTGTTCCACTCCCAGTACATCCAGCACAAGATGCTCTCGGAGCCACGCTACCTTTTGCAGTTCCTCGATCTTGTGAAGCTGCATCAGGGCATCTGTCCCAACGAGCGTGCCATAGGAGAGCACGTGGAATACGAAATAGATACCTGGATCGGTGCGTCTGTCATCATGAAGGAGATTAACAGGCTCTGCAAGCAAGTCGCTGTGTCCTTCCAGCGGACGGATGTGAAAGACTACGAATTTCACCTGCAAAATGCTGTACGGACCGCAGCCAAAGTGACGCTGATCAACACACTGGGGTTCGAGCTGGCAAGGTTCACTCAGTCAGAGCTCAAGAGTCATATGCAATGGCACCTCGTGGGCCCCTTTGAAGACCATGGCAAGTTCCATAGCGTTCCTAACTTTGTTGTGCAGCATAGCCCCATGAGTTTCCACCATCCGCTGCACTATCTTCTGTCTTGGCTCCTGGAAAGTGCAAAGCATTTGTCAAAAGAAGGGATTCGCGCATTGCTCGAGTTCCATGAAGGAGACATCAAAGATCCTTTAGTTCTTTGGTGCTCAACGCCGGCGCTGCCCGGGATGTCGGTCGATAATCTGGTTTGTGCCATGTTCGACCCTCCGCTAAGAACATATGTCTGGCTTGCCCAAATGAAGACCGGTATGTGGGTCCGCAACGGTGCTACCTTGAGACACCAAGCATCTGGCTATCGCAGCGTTACCTATAGAGACGTTGGCTATCAACGTGACATCTTCCTCATGCAGACCGGAATGGCCATTTGTGGTGCAGACAACGAGAGGCCCGGCGAACGCTACCTTGCCCAGATCATCGATCGTTTTGAAGCCAATAAATGGGTCAGAGGAGATTATGGGACCATCGAGGGATTCGAGGATGCACAGCAGCTGGACGTTTTCGAGGACATGATACACTTGTTGGTCATCCTCCTCAGTGAACGAGGTGATCTCATCAGCGAGAACCAGCATCAGTGGTCTATGCAGCATGAGATCATCCAGGCTCTCTGCTTCAAACCTCTGTCTTACTCGGACTTGTCCAGCAAGGTGACTGATAGGGTCGGCCAATCTGATGATTACGATGAGATCCTAGAGTCGATGACTGTCTTCCATCCGCCCGAGGGACTGTCTGACTTTGGCACGTTTGAGCTCAAACCGGAATACATTTTGTCGGTCGACCCTTATTTTGCCCACTACTCCAAGAACCAGAGAGAAGAGGCCGAAGACCTTTATAAGCGGCAGGTCGCTCGCACGACTGGCCAAAAAGTGGAAAATGTTGTATTGGAGCCCCGTCTGCCGGAGATTACGACGGGTTTCTTCACTGCGTTGCCGGCCTTTACGGGTACGCCGATGTTTGTTCAGCTAATCTGTGCGGCGTTGAACTTCGCTGCCACGGCCAACAACGACTTTCAAGGCACCAGAATCGAAGTTTTTTTGCACCTGGTTCTTCATCTCATTGTGATCTCAACCCTTGAGGATTGCGGATTCATTGAGCTCGTGGTTCAGCCCGTCACTAGGCTGCTGGGCGAACGTAACGAGACTGTGGTTTCTATCCTCGGCAGCTGCTACGAGGTAGAAGCTTTTGCTTCCTGTCGTGCCACTATCAAATATATCTTGGCCAAGTTAGAAGCGCGACGTCCCGAGATGTTGTGGTACATACTTGGTGAGCGGTACAGCTCCATCTTTGGCGTTGCGGGCACGCCGGAAGCCTCGTCGGGATCCGCGGAGGATAAGGACAAGAAGAAGCGTGAGGCTTTGGCAAGACAGGTAAGAGTCATGGCCAAGATGAAAGAGCAGCAGAACAACTTCCTGCTGACCCAAGGTCTGGAACCGTTTGGCGAAGAGCTTGACTACCTGTCCGCCACGGAGGAGACGGAGTCACAGAGACGTACCTGGACATACCCCAGCGGGACGTGCATTCTCTGTCAAGAAGAAACAGATGACCATCGACTATACGGTACCTTTGCTTTTCTCGGTGAGAGCAACATTTTGCGGGCTACGCCTTGCAAGGACGTAGAATTCGTGAAGGATGTTTTGGAAACTCCAGAAGAGCTGGATCGACCGGCTGCCAGGCCTTTTATGAATAAAGATGCCGCCGAGAGGGCTTCGGCCGATCGAAGAGTCATATCAAGATGCTTCCCGCGCACCCGTGTCCAGGCTGAGGGTGCTGTGGCGACAAGCTGTGGACATATTATGCATTACCACTGCTTTGAGCTATATCTGCACGCTACACAGCGTCGACAGTTCCAGCAGGTAGCACGCAGCCACCCAGAGAACCTGAAGTTGAAGGAGTTCATCTGCCCTCTGTGCAAGGCGCTCGGCAATGCATTCCTACCGATTGTCTGGAAGGCTGAAGAGTGCTTGAATGAAAACGAACTGCGTACGACAAAGTCCTTTGGAGAGTGGTTGAATGCATCTCCACGTCTAGCCAAAGTGGACTTGGTTGACTACACGCCGACTGGAGTCCCGACTCTGTTGTCCCAAGAAGAGGCTTGGGCCGGTAGAGGCACTTCTTACATTCAAAGGACATTTACACCAGAGCTCGTGTCCAGCATGCACGATCAGCAACCATTCGAGGGAGTCGAGTTGCCGGCGTCCGTCCAGCCGCCAGTGTTAGGCTATAGGTGGAGGAACGGTACGTTCGAGCTGCAACGCAACCGTACTCCAGCTGCATATGAGTCACCGACACAGACCGAGCAGTTGCCCCGCATGGTGGAGTTGCGCAGAGCCTACAGCCGGATCGACGACACTGTAAAAGCGAATAATTTAGATCCGCACTGCGTCACACATTTACCAAACTCATTCCGAGCGCTTTCGAGGGCCTTTGGGATGACAATCAGCTCGATGGAGATTGCTCAGCGGGGAGCGGGCGACTTGACCTCGGCTTCTCTTTTGAGTGATATCCCTGAACAGCGCTTGATGCATATGCGGATACTATCAGAGACCATGGAATCGCTACTTGCAATTGAGGTGCTGCATAAGCCGTCATCAAGTCAACCCATTAGAGAGGCCATCATTCGGCAAGAAATGATGAAAAGCCAGCTGTTTGGAAAGGAAAATGAGCTTTTCGGGGGCCGTCCAAGGGACCTTGCTGGTTTCCTCTGTCAGGACGATAGCTTCCTCTTCTTCTCAGACTGGCTCGCACTGACACGTCCTGACATTGATGAAACATTGCAATACATCCAGCTCTGTCTTTGGGCAGAAGTGGTGAAGACGATTTACATCTACCGCGAAGTCACTCAGCAGTTCAAAAGCGAGCTCTCTTCATCGCCTGCCGCCGGAACAGCCACATCTCAGGCCTTTCAGAAGACCGTCCTTACTATGGCAGGACCCAATTCCATCACCGGACCCCAATGTGGCCTCTTACGAACTCTTGTCCACCGCTACGCCATCGTCTTCCTCCGGAAATGCCTCATCCTGCTCCACATCCGCTACGGGATCGAATTCACCGACACGGACCCCTCCCTCTCGGAAATGGACCGTCTAACCAACCTTCTCCACATCCCCAAACTCGAATCCCTCTTCAACCTCTACTCATACGGACAGTCCCAGCGCCTAGTTCAAATCACAGCCCGTTGGCTTGGACAGCTATCGCGAGTCCTGACCCAATACCCACCTACACTCCCGCACCCTTGCATCTTCGAACTCATCTCCCTCCCGCCCGAGTACGACAAACTCACCGAACTAGCCACAACCCACCCTTGTCCCACAACCGGCAAAGAAATCACCGACCCAGCCCTCTGTCTCTTCTGCGGTGCCATATTCTGCTCCCAAGCAGTTTGCTGCAAATCTTCTGAACCAAACCGCCAAGACCCCGAACCCTCGCGATTCGTCGGCGGATGTAACCAACACATGGCCACATGCGGGGGATCGACCGGCATCTTCATTTCCATCCGCAAATGTATGGTTCTATTCCTGCATCGGAATCGAGGAGGATGTTTTATCCCCGCACCGTATCTTGATCGGCATGGAGAGACGGATTCCATGCTCAAGAAACATCAGAGACTGTTTTTGAATGAGCAAAGAGTTGAGAGATTGCTTAGAGAGCCGTGGTTGGGACATGGGATCCCCACGATGGTCGCGAGGAGGTTGGATGCGGATTTGAATACCGGGGGTTGGGAGACGTTGTAGACGGGACCCCTAGGGATGGGGGATGCCATTAGATTGAGGGATGAGTAATGAGTAGATGACCGGTAGACTGGACAGTTTTTTAAGGTGTTTTTTCTACTTGCGTGTCTGGCTGGGGTGTGGGTTGTTGGAAGAGAGTATTTGTAGCGCACGCTGTGATAAAATAATGGGTCTATATCATGCCCAATGTTTTTATTCGCAATCTATCGGTAAAGCCTCATTGCAGAGTGCAGATGAGTTATACTCCAATCCAACAAGCCATAACTAACATCCAACACTCCCAAAGTCCCTTCAACCACAACCATAAGTGATCACTTTTCTGACTCGCCAAACAGATTCAACGATCATAACACGATATATACTCTGCATAAAGAACTTTCCAGCCTCGGTCGAGCCCTCTGTCTAGAGCGTGAATTCAAAGTAGAGTCTCGAGCAAGAACACCCAGCAAGTCTACTGTCAGCTCGATGTAGAATGCCTCCACAGGAAGATTGACGGGTCCCTGCAAGGCTTTATCAGTATCTTGGATCCGAGTTACATACAAGGGTTGGGTCGTATGTTCCGCAAGGCGTCCTATCCCTGTGGTTGTGGTAGAGTTTTGGACTTCAGCTAGTGTTCCATGCCGGGGAAAGGTCTGTTCTGATGATTTCTTTTCGGATATCCAAGCGTACAACTCCATACCAGCGTTGTTCCTGCTGTAGGTCGCGTCCATCACGGTCCCTTGTGCCAACGGAACCGCGGGGCGAGCGACACGAGAGCGGATGTGGTGGGGTCCTCATGGAGAAGCCGCTCCTGCACTTGCTCGTCTCCACTGGCGATGGACCTGATGTCGGGTAGCATTCACAAACCTCAGCAGATCAGTCTTGTGCAGCATTCTTCGGAGTGCAGCTGCTGGCGTGCTCTTCAGTGAAGAAAATGCAGTCTGGCGTCATGCCAATATCCACAGTATGTTCGTGGTTGGTATGGCGCTTTATCAGAACATCTAGCTCTCCAGGACGTCAGGAAACCTCCGTAATGGAGTTTAAGCCTGTACAGTTCCATGATGACGCTCACCGATTTCATGGGAGAAACGTGGATGGTCGAGATCTTGCGCACAGTAGAGCTCAAGGTGCCCCCCAGACTTCTATGGCGATGGATCACATACTTGCGTCCGGTAGTTGCCCAGATTCTGTCCCGAAAAATACGTACTGATTGCTCTAACTCAACTTCACACTCCTTCCACAGGTCAAATGCCACCAGCTTTGGTGCCTTTGACGAGCTCTAGATTACAGAGAGTAAGAACATGTGGTACGGACTGCACTCATTGAATTGTAAGCGAATATTTGAGCATCATATGATGTGCAGTACTGCGTTTGCAGATGTGAGTGGCGTACTGACTCGATGGTAAGAGCACCTGGCTCCCTGAAAGTGTGAAACAAAATTGTGTGTTGTCACGTTTCACGCTAGCGGCCCGCCCCGTTGTAACGTGCATCCATCCTGAAACTTTCCAAACGTAAACGATAACCATGTTGTGCAGGTCGCCACGGAGCGATCCGCAGGTGATGACCCACACCCCTGACTAGGGTTCGAATACTCAGATATTTTCTTGTGTAGCTCTAGATACGCGTATATACTGACACCTGTGAGGTGCCGCTGCTTATTAGAACAAACCAGACAACATGGACATAATCACAATCCACGATTATCAGCCGCCCATCGGGATTACGTGACACAGGTGCGCGCACTGCGTGTCTAAGAATGCTAAATTACTCCAGTGCAGCGGTTGCAACGTGTGCGGTACTGCAACCGGGTGCACCATGTTACGCACTATCCGAAGCACAAAGCAAAATGCAGCCAGATCCGCAAGTCGCGTGCCAAGGTGGCCAAAGAAGACCGACTGGTCTGCAACGCGGAAGAAGACTTCATGACGCCCGCCAACGCGTGTAAGACACGTGGGCTATTTCTGGGCCATTCTCAACACGCGCAACTACATGCGAGCGCGTTTCAATCTAGCCTACATGCAGCTCACAGCCACGTACACTCTGGACGGCATCCACGAGGGACTCCAGCACATGGAAGAATTGTTGACACTATGCCGTAGCGACAGTCTTGGCTTCTGCATGTACATCCCCGCCTAAACGCTCTGACTGGACCGCGACCGCGACATCTACGACATCATTAAATGGTGGGAGACGTGCGACCCTGACGGCCGCTACGACTGGGGCGACATGACCCTCCCCTACATCAAACATCCACGGCGCGAACGTATTCGAGGAACTCAACTGGCTTAAAGATAGATACAGCGACCTCTCCCACGCAGCTGCCATGCTCCTCCTCAATCTCAAACTCCTCATTGATATCCGCTCTATCCGCCTCACGTGTGCCCTCTTCGCCCATCTCAACAATCACTCCGTTGAACTAGTCCGTCTCGTCGAGATATTCGCAATCTGCAGCCCCATCTCGCGCACCTTTCTCAACCTCTCCCCAAACGAACTTTTGGCGATGCAGAAAAAACTCGCTCGCCGTGCATGCTTCATCGCGAACGCCGTCAACAACCGCAATGAATACTTCCTCCCAGCCCTCCTCGATCCTGAGGATTCTCTTGGGCAGATGATGGAAATGTATACCAATCAAGGCCCTGATGAGGCTGCCATGGCTGTGCAGATTGAGTATCCTGTCTGGTATTCCACCGCGGGCGCACTGGATCTGATTTATGCGTGTTTGGGGAAGTCGCGTGATAAGGATCATGTTTGTGCGTGTTTGTTCAATGGACATGATGTTGCGGGTATGATGGAATTGTATCTCAATGACGTCGTGTAGAGAGGTTCGTCGTTGAAGAGGAGGGTGGTGAAGACTGAGCATTTTGAACGCGAGACGGGAAGACTAAGGAGTCGAAGGGTAGGGCTAAGAAGGGGAGGAGGTAGGATTTCATTGTTATGGGCGTTGTAGTGTGGGTATACCCTAGCTGGTAGCTCGGTAGTTGAGTTTGTCAATGAGAGGCTTGTTGTTAATCGTTGCGCTTCTGGACTGCCTTTGACGAGGTCATGGTGGATAGATAGCAAGGTAGCTGGGCACAGCATGCAACTGATAGGTTAAACTTCGTGCTGCACATGTACCTAGTCAGCAAAAGCATGCTTAATGTAAAGTGTTCTTGAATGAAAACTCGGCCGCGAAAGCTCAAAATAGATGTGACTTATATACGACGACGTGCGACTGGTAATCGTCCGTGGGGGAATGTGTGACGCTTGACGTTTCAAGTTTGGATCGTGCACGTAGATACACATGCAACGGTTTATGCTTTCGTCCAGCACCAAAGTAGGTATATACCACTCTGTTTGCATCATGTTTAACGGAGTCGTGCTGCGATATTTCTTCAAACTTGAGATTGCTCGATTCGATTCAGATAGAAACTCGTGAGAAATGGCTGTTTAGGTCTTTTGCCAGGGTCAATACTGGGTCATCTCCGCTTGATGTTTTTGTGTTGACGGGAGGCATACATGGTGCAAAAGGCAAGGTTCGGAGGTAGGTTAATCGATAAGTGCTTTTGTGACATCTCACCCGCTTCATGCAGTGCGATAGACGTGGTTGGCCACCACGAATGATTGGTATTTACCATGCACAAGTAGACGTTCTCGAACTGGGTGGGGGAGATTTAAGGCGATAAACGATAAAAATCATTGATTGACATCCTCCAAGCTGCATTACATGATAATCATAATTGTGATTGCTAACGGCCCCTTGCCCACCTTGCAAGTTGTGTATAAGTGCCGTAAAACCTGTCTTTGTCACCGTACGGGGTGTCCCGTGAGCCGTTATTCCATTTTGCATACTGAAAGATGGTATACCTCGGCCAACCACCTGGAATGGGTCCGATCTTCCCATTGTCGTAGTTGGAGAGCCAAAGCGGATTTGCATGGAACGCATTTGAATTTCCAATGCAGTCGCTCCAGACATTATACCGGGTGTTGATGACTGGATGGCGGCCAACAAGGCGGTAGTATTCGTCCGAGTAGCGACGAACCCAGTCTTCTGTAAAGAGTGTACTACAATTCTCGATGTCCACAGCGCCGGGCATAATGCGACCACCAGGAGTCCAGCCCCCTCCATGGGCTACGAAAGTCCGTGCTGAAACCACTGGATCTTGAAACCCGTACACGAAATGGTAGGCGCCACGTATAAGGCCAGCCTCGCCTGCTTTGCGCCAATGCTCGTGAAATAGAGGATCCGGATCGTGGATACCGTCCAAAGCCTTGATGTACACAAATTTCTGATCGCCATACTGTTGAGCCGCGCTGTAATCAACTTTTTCAACGTACTCAGAAACGTCGAAGCCTTCAACCCCAGTTGGCTCATTAGGATCACCCGGCCCGGTTGGGCAGGAATAGCAGTAACAACTGCCACCAAGGCAAGAATAATATTGAGCTTCATGTCGAAGCGATTGGAATGTTCGATTCACGGTGTCTGTTGGACACGGAGTTAAGGACTAAATAGTCGTTCTACCTTGATCATCACACCCCTCATCCTTCAAGCCATGAAATCACATCCTTCCTACAATCTCAAGGAGCCCAGAAGCCATGAGTCTGGAAGGAAGGGTCGAGATCATACAATTCTGAAGATGGCCCCGGTCGATGTCCGAATCCGGCCAGGCTTAGTAAGGCTGAATGTTCACCGTTTCAGCCTCTTGGTAACGTTTAGTTGACGATAACTCAGTCTCGATGCAAGGCTGTGTGAACTGCACGCTGGGTGGTCGCCTGCGCAAGCTAATGCATGCTTACTGCAATGACCGTCCAGACAATATGATCAACTTATATTTGTTTTGATGGGGTTCGACGCCAAGGAGGGAACTGCCTTGCAAGGCGCAGCAGCTGCTGTAAGGGCCCAGGGTTCAGTAGTAGCCTGTGGCGTAAAGTCTGAATTGCTTCTAGAGGATTCACGGGAATAGGGATCGTCCAATCTAGAAGTCACAATAAAGCGTTAAGCGATGGTGAACCGTGAGTGGTCGAGATAGTGATTAGAAGGCTGGCCTAAGCTGCGGAGGATCGAATAGGGGTTCAATGCAGTGAAAGCCTGCTGTGATCAATAGGATTCAGTTAAAGGGGACGAACTGATAGTGTGAGTACACTAAGACATGAATAATCGTATTGTTATATATGCTGCATACATGAAAGGACGTTGTTCATGGTCATCACGTGACACATCCTTCAACTGATTCACTACCTCGGCCTGATTCGATCGGGTAACGCCAAACGGGAGGGTCGAGGTTCATTTCTAGGAAAGAGACAATCGCGCACTTTGTTTTTTTACCTTCAACTGAATTGGAACATACCAAGCAAATCTATAGGCAATCTAAGAGCTGATATCCGGAAATGACATGGATGCAGACATAACATGGGTGTGTGTAGGGCTGTTGAGACAGCAAATAGAAATGAATAGTAGGGCTTCCAGGCATCAACCCCAAACATCAAAGGCCGGCCCGACCCTGAAAATCACTGAAAGTTGGTGTTTGAGGAAGGTCAATTTGGATTATACCGTAGTAACTGGAGAGTAAGGCGTTTTAGTTAGCGTACTCCATCGAAAGTAGCGCCTTTTCGCAACTTCATGTATACGTCATAATGACTGAAGAATAGGGTAAACTTGTTTGCATGCCTCACCAAGCATAGCGCCCGCTTCAGCCATTCAAATGGTACCAGAACCCATTTAAGAACGGGAGCTAGGCCTGATTAGACACGCTAACTAAAACGGTATCAGCTGTTCCGCGTAATCCCGGGTCGGATCGATCCGTGAAGCCCGAAGAAGGTGCCTGAATGCCCCACTATTTATTCCTATTTACTTTCTTAACAGCCCGAGGTGCGTCAATACCGTCTATATCACGTCAGGTATCTAAATTTGGGAAACATGGGCACCCTCATCCACACAACAATTACAAATGCATATCCCAAGTCCGAAGGATGGTTCTCGCCAAGAACTGTGTCCCTTAAAATTCTGTAAGCAGCGTGAGTGGTCTAATAGCAATAATTTCATGCTTAAGTCGCAATTTAACTTTACACCTCCTCCCCTATTCGCCACTTGCCCCTGAATCGCCTAAAAGCTGTGGTCTCTGCCTTTTTCTGCTCTATTTGGCCTAAGCATGGAAACAAGTGTAAACACCGCCTTTGTCCTCGTCAATCTTTCAATCGGCCTGGAATGTGAGCCTGTTAAGCTACAGCTCGCGTCTTGGTTCGAAAGACTTTTCACTGTCAATAGTAGTGTGATGAACTTCTCATCTGCAGGATGCGTGGGTGTGTGTTTTCCCGCAATCGGGAGCTCAGGGCTTGATATGGCACGATGGAGCGGTAATACGAATGTGTATCTTGGAAGAGGTAATGTAAAACTGAGGTTCAACGGCGGCTTCTCACCGCTCGACCGCAGAAGATCGAGATACTTTAGAAAATACCTCAAATTCACATCGCGCCTTCGTCGATTGCCTGAACGTCGGAAGGTTGTGATAGAGGTACTCCAACACTGTTGTGCATGTATTCAATTCGAAAAGCTACACGAATGGGAAGATGACATGGCGAACTGATCTCAATCAATACTCCCCCTACTCTATATCCTAGCAGATCTTCATGTAGACCCGGTACTCTAGACCAAATAACATCAGAAAACAAAGCCCAAAGCTTACAAGTGCATAACCCGCGCGACATCTTTCCTCTTCATAGTTTCCGCCACCTCGTTTGGAGGAAAGCCATCTGTACAGACACCATCCAACCAATTACGTGAGGAAAAAGAGGCGTAAGAACATCAGGCTGTGCTCTATGGAAAGAAGTCCCACCAGACGGACGACGAGATCTGCGGCCATGAACTGAGTTTCCATGAAGGCAATTCACAGAAGTGTAAACATTTCGTGAAGTTGTGCTTGATGTAATGCTAGTGCACTCCAGAATTGGAGTGATTTGATTGGGCTTTTTGGAAAGAATTCTCATCAGACGGACGGGGAGACCTGCAGCCATTGACTGAGCCTATATGAAGAAAGTCTGCAGAGGAGGAAATTCATGGCGATAATGTGTTGGGTGCAATGCCACTGTGCTCCTGAACCGAGATAAATCGTGGAAGGCACGCCTTGATATAAATGGCGACTTCTGCAGCCACGATCTGAGAGTTCACGCTGCAGCAGTCACGATATGGAACCTGGTGCCTTCGACATAGCTTGAATTTTGGAAAACGTTTGAAGCTGGTTGGGAATGCTGAACGAGGAGTTGAGAGTGAGAACAACGAGGAATTGCCTGAACGCGATGCGTCACGTCGCGGATTATGCTATCCTTATAACTGTTTTGTGCCTTACGGAAGAGCTAACTACGCTATGGGCTGGAGGTGAGGTGTTGGGTCACGTGGCTGCGATATGGTTCCATGACACGATGCAAGGTGCTAATGCCGTTCAGGATGTTGTACCAATGAAGCATTATGTGGATCCGCTAGTGAGTGTGGTGCCAGTGTACTCTTCGCAGAATCGGAAGAAGGCTGAATTCCGAAAAAATTTCCATTGGGATGGATTTCATGATGTGTGCTTCTTCCGATCATCGACCTAATAAACCGACTCGACCCAGGACGCATTAGCGGGTCAATATCGCCTGACTCACAATGGTCTCCTTCATGCCCTGTGTTGTCTTATCTTGCCGCTTGACATTTACGGGTCTTGCTCGTCACCTCGATTATGCAAAACTAATATTCAGTGCATCTTTCTGGGAGCAAAATTCAAGCAAAGCTTTCAGGGGATATGACGGGAAGAGTGCTCGTATAGCCTACACGTCGTAAACATTGAATGCGAGTGGGCGCGTCCCTTTTGGATAGCACGCACAGCTTGATGGCGTTCATGATGCCCTATTGTCCAGGGAACATCTCTTGCTTCATCTTATCGACGGTCTTCCATTGAAAGTAATCATCCGGCTTGACACGAGCTCGTGCGCGCCGCAACGCAATGCTTTTAGGAATAATGAGAGGATAGTTTTCCGTGTGCAGCCGGCTCTGTACGGAAAGACTGATGCAGCCGCCAGTGACGAGCATGTCCACACCGCTGTGAAGATAATGCCGATTATTGATATACTGGTCTCAACGTAAGAATGATTGCATGCACGTCTTCAGCGCTGTGGGTGCCAGGAGGTTGAGTCTTTGCCTCTGATCCTGTGGGGTGGAGCAGGCGTCTCCTTACCCTTCATCACCTGCAACAGACATATGACGGAGCTCATTTCATTACTTCCATTGTCACTTTCATTTGCGTGTTGTAGAGGAACTTGGAAGCCAAGCAGTACATATTGCGAAAGTTCCCCTAGTGTGGCTCGTCGAATCGAAAGTGGCCTCGCACAAGATGTGAGCAACGATTGCATAAGCATAACAGATGAAGAGAGCTAGAAAACCCATCGGATGATTGAGGGAATAACTCTCGGTTAGTCCGTCTAAAGAGCGGGGCTTGCCTATGTCGGGAAGCAAAGACCCAGCCAGACAAATAACGCTGCAGACAAGCGACTCCTAGTGAGTGCCTGCAGGTGGGAGAGACCGGACGCGGCCATCTCCGATTGTCCTAACATTCTTTTCATAATTTATTGAAACTCGCAATGTTGTCGTGGAACATTGTTTATATAGTTGAATTTGAGTCGCGAAGTTTATAAAAGATGTGGTAACCTGCGACAGGGTCCATCATGTCAGTATCGATCTTCGACGTGGCTTTGGAGGAAGTTTGCCGTGGCGTTGCGTTTTATAGTCAATGCACCAGAACGCTTGAAGACTGTAATTAGGGGAGAATGTGGCTCTTAAAGAGGGGAAGTTTTTGAGTGCGTGATTGACCAAATGGCAGCAGACATGTCACTTGCCTATCAATTTTTGTGTGTAGATGAGAGAGCAAACAAGGAAGGAGTACGGTCCTTTCCAACTTCTTTTGTTCTAGCTTTGCATGTTATCAGCGTTAAAGAGCAAAAGACTTCAAAGATTTGCTTGAGGACAAACGATGGACCACTTTTATAGATCCCTATGGTAGGATGTGAGTACCGAAAAAATATGCGCCTCACCAGCCTCGGGAAAGCCCAATAAAAAGCTTATTTGCGTACAAATAACTTATCAAACTTTCACCCTAAACACATCGTCTGGAACATTCTGTATGTCCGAGCTGTTCGTGTGGGAAACTATGGTCGAACTGCAGTGTACGCATTTCGTCATTAAGAAGGGCCCATCACAGGGGGTAAGTTGGCAAACCTGAACCAAGCTGTAAATTGGGGAAGGGCGTGCCATTGCTGGGAGAGTGAGCTTCTGCCTAGCTCGTATATGTGAATGTCTAATTAGTCTAAAAAACGCTATGATCTGCGGATATCCTAAGAGGCGTAAGCTATCATACGCCCTAAGCGTTGCGAATTACTTCCCTCGCCACGGGATCAATGCTGTGCAAGGGCATAGTACAATTTTGCCGTGCTGAAAGAATCGCTAGATAAATAGCCCTCGTCTTTCCCTAGGGATTGCGCAAGAGTCATATCGCAACGTCTTGCTTTCCAAGTAGGACAACTTTAACAAATTTTCAAAGGAAAAAGAGAGGTCATACTAATTCCGCTAAAGCGTTGCGTCCGCTGCGGCAGAGTTCAGGAATTGATTGGACAACTTCCGGCGCCACGTTGATGATGAGCCGAACTAACAGATGCACGTCATTGGATTAACACTACCGCGTGAAATGTGGGATCCTGAAAGATTAGAGGATCTCTGAAAATAGGGCGTTCTAGATGCAGGAAGCAGCCCCTGAAATGACGTTTACGACGTTGATTGGCTTATGGAGCGGCCCGCTACCCGCTGCAACTGACATGCCGTCGCCGACGACGTAGCCAGGCGGGCGTTGATGGAACAAGAAGAGCTGCCTGCCGTGTAACTGCTACCCAAACTGCTGCACCGTGTTGAGCTGGCCGCTGACCATCCAAAAACACTTGAGAATCTTAGCGCATGTGGACGAGAGAAGCAGAGAGAGATGTTGAGGGGCGGCACCGGCGACTCTCGTCATCGGTCAAGCGGAACGGATCAGAAGTGAAGATGGAGAACGGCGGGCGGAGACAGAGCCGAGTTGCAAGCTTCGGTCATGCGCGGTGGTCCGATTCGAGCGCGTCGTCGAGTGGCGGTCCAAAGACATTCCTGCTGGGCGACGCGTCGCCATCCAAACATGTGGCGAGCAATGGCGGCGCCGCTGACATTCCGCCAGCACAGCCTGAGCTGTTCCGCGACTCGTTCACCGTCTCTTCCTCGTGGCACACGGCAGATGCGGCTGACTCGGTGCCTCCGACCTCCGTTCTTGCCACACCGCCAGCTCAGTCTCCACGGGCTCGGGACTACTTTGATGAAGACGCCTTCTCTCCGCACAGTAAGCGGCCGCTTGGCTCGCGGACGAACATGGCCGAGGCACCAGAACAGCAGGGCGTGAAAGGGCAGGTGAATGGGCAAAGCGCACAGCACCAGAATGCCATATATGAAAGGCGAAGAAGCTCACAGGTCACGCGACGCGGGTCGCGCGAGGCCAAAGAAGCTGTCAAGAAGGCGCTGCTATCCAAGGCATTACAGAAAGCGAACACAGCCGTCCTCCTCGACAATGCTCAAAACTTTCAAGGCGCGCTGGACGCTTACGAGGATGCCTGCAGACTCCTTGGGCAGGTCATGGACCGGACTTCGGGCCCCGATGACTTCCAGAAGCTCGACGATGTTCGCGCTACCTACCTGACTCGCATTGCCGAGCTGCACGAGGTCGAGCTGCAGCCATTCGATGTCGACGACAAAGTGCTTCCAGCCCGGCCTATGAGTGACGATAGCTTGGTCCCGAGCCTCAGCCACGCTAGCCCACCCGAAATTGGTCTAGCCAGTCCGGCCGAGCTTGGTCGTGTGAAGCCAGAGGATGAGTGCGATTCGTTCTTCTCTTCGGGCAGCCCGGGGCAAAGGAAGACGTCGGCTAGCTCCAAACTGGACGATAGATTGGCACAGTCCCGTCCAACACAGCGTATACCGCGGAAACCCATTATGCCCCGACCTCTGGGCTGGTGCGAGGAAGAACTCGAATTGGCTGAGCCGGGCTCCGCAGAATTCGGACAAGATGCCGGTACTTGGCTCGACACTGCGGAGAATCCCGCAGTGCAGGAGCCGGTGGTTGACTACCAGCAAGTTTCGAAGCCGTCCATTGCCATGCCACTCGTAAAAGATTATGCCGAGGATGCAGTCAATGAACTGGATGAAGCCGACGAGGAAGAGCGCATACTTGACGACTTCACTCAAAACTACTCATCTGGCTTCAACCTTGACCTCTCCACCTCATTCATGACGCCAAGAAAGTCCGACTCAAGTGCTTTGTCCAGGAGTACATGGCAAAGCTCACAGGCATCCGCAGACCGTACCTTGGGTTCATCGTTGTCTACCGTAGCTGAGGATGCCCATCCTGTGCGGAATCCCATGCGTGGATCCATTGCGTCTATTAGAGAGCATATTTCGAATCTGCCTAATCGAGGTCCGGGAGTGCGGAATATAAGGGGCTCAGGCGGGTCAAAGGGTCATATTCCTGCAGTGTCTGGCCTAAGAAGATCATCTGTTGTGAGCGTGACCCGGATGGAAGACAACGAGACACCCAAGCCACAGCAGCCAGAAGCCTCCAAGCTCCTATCGCCGCCCTCCCTTGATCTCCGTAGCGCGTCGTCAGATAATGGCCTCCGTCTTCGTACCTCTACCCTTCCAGGCGTGCGCCAGAGCTTTGAAGAGGTGTCTCTCCCAAGGGAAGTCATCCCTCGGCCTGGTCTGTTGAGGCAGAACAAATCATCCATTAACCTCCGGGAACAAAGTATTCCGCCCACATCTCCCGAGCAAGATGCCGTACCTCCGCTGGCGATGCCCATGGGCTCTGGCTTCCACGGCCTCAAGCAGCGCGGCAATAGCAACGCCGACTTTCTCCGCAGCGCCACCTCCCACGGCGACTCTCAGCCAACGGGGGGATCCTACCTCTTTGACACGTCCCTCAAAGCTCATTCCGCTCACTCCCCTTCCTCCTTCATGGCACCAGCCGCGTTGGAGCCCTGTCCAGAAAGCAGCCTTCTCAGGCCTTATTGGCTAATGAGGACTATTCTCTCCACACTGATCCACCCGCAAGGAGGCTTCATCACCACACAGCTCTTCATTCCGCGCGAGGCCTGGCTTACGCGGGGCGTTAAACTGAGGCATATTGAAGACAAAATCGCAAATATTGATCTTCTCACCGCTTCCCTCTCGCGACTGAACCCAAACGAAACTTCAGATGTGCAAACGATCATTGCAGAGCTCTCATCGGTAGAAGAGGTCATGGATCGCGTCCGTAGCGCTCTCACCAAACGTCTCGGCAACGATGTCGGAGGCCGCACCGTCACCGCCGACAATGGTGAAGTCGCACCTACCACAAGCCGCGGCAAGAGCGGCTACGGCTACCTCTCCTCGTGGAAGAAGCTGCGCGGCAAGAGCTCGACCAAAGACCAACAGAGCGGGTTCAAGGAGAGGGGCGTCCGTATGGGAAGCGTGCCCATGATTGCTATTCCCGGCGCTGTCGTCACCCCTACGACCTCTGCAACATCTTCCTTTGAAGGCCCCCAGAAGGAATACATGGGCTCACTTGTCAGGCTATTCTCAAAGGTTCCGGTTTTAGGTAAGAAGTGTATTAGTATGCTTCGCTTCGGGGCTAGGCTGACGGTGACGGCACAGAAAATTTGGCAAGACAGGCAGAAGACCCAGATGCCAAGTTCCCGACATCAGTCGCGCTGGAGCTGGAGATTTCAGCGAGACATGCTGCCGAGTTCTTTGCGTTTTATATCTGTCGTTTCGTACTCAGTGATCTTGGTCTTCTCATGGATAAGTTTGTGAAGAGGGGCGGAGAGTATGTTCTCGCATAAGAGAGAGGGCGTTTGGAGATATTTGGAGGAGGGTGAACTTCTTCGTCTATGTGTAAATGTACAGAGGGCTTCCGACTTTTGTTAAGGGATGGAGGCGTAGAATTGTAGAGTACACGAATCAAATGGATCTGCATTGATCCCTGTCACGACCATGGACGGGCTTGATCTACCAAAGTTGAGAATGAAGGTCGAGCAACCTGATTCGGAGCTGGTGGGCTAGTTCAAATGGAGCTCAGTGCTAACATGAGGAGGGCGATGGCGATATTCACAAGCTGTTCTCACACGGCTACGCTTCGGAAACCAAATTTTTAAGGGCGAATAAACGTTCAGCTCTTGATGTTGTGATAGCTACAAGGATTTATCGAAGACGAGTTTCAATGGGAAGCATTGCATGCTACCGGGAACGCCCGTTCAAGGTGGGTGGGCAGAGCAAATTTGCTGTGCGGTTTGTGCACACTTAATACTCTTGATGGATGTATGATGCACCGCCAGTCTATAATAGGACCTCTCATCGGAAGTTTTCCGAAAGGTTGTCTCAACAAAGCTCCGATCAAAACTTCAGCGCATCTCGCAATGACATGTGGAGTCACGATTCTCTCTTCAAACAATGTAGTTGAAATGACTCTCTTGAGTGCCTTCACAAGTCAAAGTGACGGCTCTCACCACCTATAATTAACTACCACGTGCGCGCATCGGCAACGATCATCATCGAATGTGGCTTAGTGCGGGGTTGGGATCGACGCTTACCGCCGTGGGCAGCTGCGCCTAATCGAACCCCGCTTCATCAGATGGCGATAGCAATAAACGATGATTGGAGGCTGTGTAGATTCCGTGTTCATTTCCCATGGCCGCCACCATACACAGGTCTATCCTTGAGCACCCCTGCACAGGGGTGCGCTCAAAGGCCTCGGCATCACGCCGCTTCCGTTCCGAGTGCCAATTGAACGGCGTCTAGAGAGTTTTTGTTAACGGTGGTCCTCAAGCCGCCACTCTCACGGTCCTAGCACCTCCGCTTGCTCAAAGTCTTGACAAAAAGGAAGATGCTTTCACTCGTCCAGCTGTGCCTCGCCGGCCTCGTGGTAGCTTATGCAGTGAACCATATTCGTTGCTTCGTCGTCAACCTTGCTGCTGCCAAGCGGTCTGGGCTGCCGTACATCTGTTAGTTGTCCTTACCCGTAGATGAGGTGTCTTGCTGAGCGGTGTTAGGTGTGCCAGTCTATACCTTTAATCGGGCATGGCTAGTTGTGCATAGGCTCTTGATGCCGCTACTCTATAAGCTTCCCCAAAGCTGGACAGACCCATGGCTACAGTTTCTGACTCCAGATGTTGTCTGGAACACCAAGTATGACATGTTCCGCCAGCGAGGGAGCGATGTCTTCCTCACCGTCACCCCGGGCGGAACCATGATGTATGTTGCAGATGCTGAGGTAATAGCCCAGATCACCTCGAGACGCAACGACTTTCCCAAGCCAACGTGGATGTATGGCTCGTTGAACATCTTTGGTCAGAATGTAGTCTCCACCGAAGGCGCTGCCTGGCGCCATCACAGGAAGATTACCAGCCCTCCCTTCACAGAAAAGAACAATCATCTGGTGTGGGAGGAGTCATTGCATCAAGCAAAGGCCATGCTGGAAGGCTGGGTCGGTACGAGCGGCCATGATAGCGGAACCGTCTGGGACGTGGCTTCCCGAGCTATGAGACTGAGCCTTCACGTCATAAGTCGAGCAGGGTTTGGAGTAAGGCTAGATTGGCCTCACGAGAATAAGTCCAAACAAATTCCAGAGGGCCACACCATGTCCTACAAAGACGCTCTGAGCACCCTTCTGGAGCGTGTCGTAATGATAATGCTTACGCCGAAGTGGATCCTGGCGCATTCGCCCTGGAAAGCACACAAAGAAGCCTGGGAGGCATATGTTGAATGGGGAAAATATATGAATGAGATCTACATGGCCAAACGCTATGAAATCCAACATGGAGAGAGCAGTGAAGGATTAGACCTCATGGGCGCCCTCGTCAAAGGCGCTGGAATTTCTGCCGAGTCGGCGAGCGCTGAAGTGACGCAGAAAGCACCCACCAAGCAGGTGCTCTCAAAAGAAGAAGTACTGGGCAATGCGTTCGCCATGATTCTGGCCGGACACGAAACCACAGCCAACACAATCCATTTTGCAACTGTATTCCTTGCCTTGCATCCCGAGTCCCAGCGCAACTTACAGGAAGACTTGGACAGAATACTTGGCGACCGACCAATATCTGAATGGACCTATGACCACGACATGCCCCGTCTCTTTGGAGGCATGTGCGGAGGCGTGATGAACGAGCAGTTGCGCCTTATCCCTCCAGTAATCGGGATCCCTAAATGCACCCTTGAAGGATCTCCCCAAGGCATTGACTTCAACGGCAGCCACATCACCGTCCCAGGCGACTGCAGCATCACAATCAACACCACTGCAACGCACCTGAACCCCAAATACTGGCCGCACACCTCCGAAGAGGACCTCGCCACCTTTCGTCCCGAACGGTGGTTAAAATCTGAGGAAAACCGCCAAGGCACCGAAGAAGAACACGAAAAGGTCGATCTCGAAGGACCAGACCGCCGCCCCGATACCGCAGCTTCCCTTTTTCGCCCTGCGCGAGGCGCTTATGTGCCCTTTAGCATGGACGCCCGATCATGTCTTGGCCGACGCTTCGCCCAATCGGAAATCCTGGCAGTCTTAGCGGTGCTTTTCAAGAACTATTCAGTTGAACTGGACGTCAGCTTGTACATGAGCGATGCGGAGCTGGCGATCGCTAGCGTAGAGGAGAAGAAAGTTGCATGGAAAAAAGCTGAAGCTAGAGCCAGGGAGTTAATGCGCTCCGGTATGGGGACTGTTATCACCATCCAGATGCGTAAGGGGAAGGTTCTGCTGAGGTTTGTTAGGAGGGGGGAGGAGAAGTTCTCGTAGCGAGTTCATGGAGGCGTAGTGCGCTGTATGAGTGATGTTTGCAACTGCGATAAGTAAAGATCTCCAGAACTCATGGAAAAAAAGAATTTTCTCATGCTCAAAAGTCGAAGGTTTCTGTACCGTTTCATGCTGTCGTTATCTTGCGCCTTTGGGGAAAGGCACGGAAGTTTGAATTTGAACACCGGGTCCGTGCGGATTGTAGATTTAGCGTGGAAAGCTTCTTTGATGAGAGCAGGAAGTAGTATCTTAGCACAAGTGGAAAAGGGGACAGCTTGGTCGGAGGTTTTGGACAACGGAAACCCTGAAGTGGTTGTTGCTTTGGAAGGATTTTCTGCTCTGCAACGGAATAGTACGTACTGGCTGTTTCTGGTCGTGCCGTAGTTCATCAGTTTATACCGCCGAATAGAGCGGCCAATAGAATATCCTTTGTTACTAGGGAAAAAGCGAAAGTCTCTTGTTGGATTAATGTTGTGGAGTTGTGCAGCTGGGACCTGACGGCGATAATGTGTCTTCCCCACCACTTCCCTCAGGCATACCCGCATTCTGTTGATGATAGTCGGGAGCCAGTCCCAATAGCTTTAGTGCGACCGGTAATCTCACCTCCTATTGAGTCTTGGTAGGAAGGTAACAACAACAACATTGTCTTTCGTGTCGCCTCCCATTCCTATATTCATTACATTAGCGGTGTGACAAAAGCCTATCCTTACCAGGTGTCGACAAAGACTCCCTTAGAAACATTACAAATCCGGCATGCGTCGAATGAGAATTTCTTGTAAAACGATGACAGACCTGTTCATATACATTTACTCTGTACACATCATACAACAAGTATAAATCACAGCCTTGTATCATCCGCGTACCTTAGGTTGTGAGCCCGGGTGTACCTAAACTGATGGTCATCAACCACCACAATGCCAACTGAGCCGAAATCTGCCGAATTGCACAGTTCAGGCAAAACCGATCACGTGGAACCCCCCCCAATTTAACAGCAAGGATGCTTCGTTCTAGAACTGGAAGAAGACTTGAAAGACCATCTGTGAATCCGATCATGTCCGGAACGTCTTCACTGCCACCGCCCCTAAGCGCGACCAGTCCCACACGCCGTACACGCAGTGGAAGCCCAAAGACACAAAAGCAACAATGATGCTCCACAGTGCCGTGGAGAATGACATCACTCATCTTGTCTCAGCGCTTCAATTTTCTACGAGGCCTGGAGCAATCTATCGAAACGCTTCGATAGGGACACGACCGATGAAACCATCTTTTTGTCCAGATCGATATCCCAAATGCGTTTCGATAATGGCGAGGATTGGCTTACTCGGAACTTCAAAAACACATCGATGATTTCCATACCGATGCAACAGACCTGTCCCGGGGCGGACCACATTGTCGCCCTTATTCGACATTGATATTACTAAAGTCGCGTTTTCGAAATTTACGCTTCCTGAATCAATGGACAACTTCGTGGACGACTTGAACACCAAACTGACCTCTTCCTTTTCGGAGATCCTCGATCCACCGCATGACATCATTGACAAAGACGCCCTGAAGAATCCCATGACGACGGATACATCGAGACGCAAGTACTTAAGGCCGCCAATGACATCCTCCAATAAATACCGTCTTTTCTGCGAACCCCGTGGTTTCTCTTACAGAATACGGGGGAGCCATGGCCTCTTGACCGTTACTGAGAAGGTCTGTAAGGGTGGCTTCCTCATCCAACTTGTAGGCCTTAGGGACATTGAAAATTTAACCTCCTACCATGAGGTCCACTGAGTCATTGGACACAGTTATGTCCCAAACCTTGCCAAGATCTATCAAGACAGCAATCAAATTCCATCCCGGCCAAAGGACTTTTCTGCAGAGACTGTGTGAAGTCCAAGTCTCTACCTGCCAGACGCTCCTCAAAACCCTTCGAGGTCATCCATTCCGCTCGGTCCGGAAGATTCTCAAACTGCCAATTGGCCAATCGCGATATTCCGTCTTTTTCACCGATGACTAGACCGCGGGTTGTTTTCCTGGAACTAGGAGAAGAGGAGGCATCGTTGCCAAATGACCAGCTTCCTACGCTGAATCCAGAGCAGCGTACCGCATACGATTCAATAGTTAACACCATCGACCACGATCCCGAAAACGTCCACTTCTTTCTGTAAGGCCCGGGAGCGGCAAAAATTTTAATAAAAGGTGTTCTAATAAGCAGCGGCACCTCACAGGTGTGTCAGTATACACGCGTATCTAGAGCTACACAAGAAAATTTCTGAGTACTCGAACCCTTGTCAGGGATGTGGGTCATCACCTGCGGATCGCTCCGTGGCGACCTGCACGACACAAGGTGTCGGAGGGGTGAACCTCCGAGGACTAGAGCGGAGTGGATGGCAACGACAAAAGTTTTCACTCAACTTTTTCTGAAAAAATGTGTAATGTAGATGTCTATCTCTATGAGGTGAGGTTCGAAACCTCCCCCACACTACCTCAGTCTAACCGCATTTGCCAGGACAACGTCAGCGAACCATGCCCTTAAGCATGAACGAGACAATGATCCGTCTCAGGGAAAACTTCCTCTATAGAGGCAAAAACCCTGAAAACTTTCGACTCCTATCTATAGTTCTGGTCATGGTGGGTGCTACATCCTTTTGACACAAGGCCTTATAGTTCTGCTCCGAGGGGGATATTGTCATCTGCATGGCATCCTCCGGCAATGCGGCTTTGCTGCTGCCCAATGGAACTAATGCACACTCCTGCTTCAAGACCCTTATCAAGTGTGATGAGGGATCTATCTGCAGCATCCCAGGAAGGTTGCAGTTTGTAGATCTGCTGCACCAGACGTCCCTGACATCTCAAAGTTCCATGATATCGTACGGTGGTCTTGAGACGTCGGCCGTCAGAAAGTATGAGAAGGAGAGGATGTAGTTGCCTGCATTCTGTGATCGATACCCCTGACCGGGATGTGGAGTACTCTTAGAAATTTTGATATTCTTGGAACTTTGCCGGAGCCAAGATTCAAGCCCAGTCCCAAACGAGTTAGTTGTTGGAGGTCGAGTAGACGGGTTAGGCTCGGCCGGAGAACGGGTGGCTGGCCTTCACTAATTTTGTCAGCTTAACGGCTGACAACGGTTGAGCCCCAACCGTTTTGAAGGGGCATCCATCAGATCCATCACAGCAACAGAGTCATCTTCCGTAGTTTTTCCTTCCGTTTGTTCCATCTCGAACTCACTTCCAACGAGGCTGACATCAGTTCCGGCTTGGAACTTTCGGCAATGACATATGCAACACCACGCAGACTTCAGGCGTCTGAACCTTCTACCGAACGTAGTTCACGTCTTTGCCTATAGCGTACACGGGTCATCTTCCCGATATTATTGTAGCTAGAACTATCGCACCGTCCAGTTTTGACTGCTTCTGTCCCCTATTTTGTTTTTGGGGTGTCGCACTCGATGTCGCATAAGTGTATGCTTTGCCATACGCCAGTCGGGAATCTGCACGTTACCAACACCACCAGAAAGCTTGGAGCACACCTTGCCCGGGAAGATCACTTAAGGACAATGAGACGTACGCAGAACGAAGACCCTCAAAGGTATCAACAATACCTGGTCTGGGAGCAGGATTATAGAGCCGATCATGCCCGGAGTGCCTATCTTACATCATTAGCCGTTATAGCTGGAGTTATGGCTTTGCAAGAGACTCAGCCATGCCAGTTTTGAGGATGATATGACGGAACTGGGCGTAATAGAGACTCTTTCACAGGCCTTTGCAGACGTTGATATATTGGACTATGATGAGTCTATGGATGTTGGTTACTCGGCCGGGATCAACGTCGAAAATCAAATGATCAGCCGCCATTCCCACGAATCTCAAGAAGGTGGACCCAACATAGAGGGTGGACATGACAGTGACATGGAAAGTGACATCGAAGATAGGGTGACAGTGGAGGAGAAGAAGAAGGTGAGGAAGAAGAGGGATGTGTAGATGACGGTATGGAAGAGGCGGGGAGTTGGGAAGACGAAGCATATGGCCAAGATAGGAGAGGTGATCAAGATGAAGCTGAAGCTGAAGCCGAAGAAGGCCATAGAGACGAAGATCGGAATCAGCCACACTATTCTTGCTCCCCGCGATCTGCACCACCAGGTCCCGCACTTATTGCAGAGCCTGAGCACGAATATTCCCCTTTCATATGCGAGATAGACGCTCTATTTTTCGCATTCGACGTTTCGACACATCATCAAGTCAGTAACAAATCTATGAGCTCTATCATCGAGTTGATGAAGGTGTATTGGAAATCGCACGGACGACACCTGATGGGACCATTTCCATCCCAAGTGTTTCAAAACTGAAGCGATACAAAAATGTGGTTCCCTCACCAGAAATTCAACGGCGAGTTCCCCCTGAAGCAAAGTCGTTCCATCAAATCAGCATCCTGGACAGCATGAGGATGGAGGCTTGCAAGCCCGGTATGAAACTGGTACAATATTCTGAGATATTGAAACCTGCACCGGCATTCTCGGGTGAAGGAAAAGTGGTTGCCAATCAAATGCGGCATGGCGACAAATGGAGAATGGAGCGACAGCTTCTGCGCCCAGTATATTGTTTGAGACTCCGCGAAGGACATCAAGATGTATGGATCAGTGATGTACTGGAGCTGTGTACGGGTGAGAATGCCATGTTCTATGGTTGCGAGATCCACACCACGCGAGGGCAGAGCGCATTGGTTGTTTGTGCTATCAAGCTGACTCTGGCAAGACCTATCGCGCCAAGCTCTGAGAAGGCGAGATTGCTCCTGCCAATAAAAGAAGGTGCATTGGATCTTTCCGAATAAACGGACCTTCTACTGGACGAGCGGGATACCGTCAAGGCTCAGAAAAGCAACCAAATTTAAGTTTGCTGCCCAAGACGGGGGTCATATCAACGCTTACCTTGAGCAAATGCTTCGTACCTCACACCCGCAAGGCGGTGTGAATTAGATGTGGTCCAGTGCAACTCTTGCTTCTGGTCAGACGGTACCAGTGCTGTCAGAAGCTCTCGCTGAAACCACATTCAGGCCCTCTGTATAACACTTGCTGGAAGGTCCCAGAAGATAACTCGGCCAAATACTAGTCACATCTTCATTGTAGTAATGAATTGTCTAGCAGGAGAATTTTCATCCATCAGCACACATTTTCATAGCCGTTGGCGAGGATATCAAAGGCCACCACATGATTGGTGCGATGATACCCGAAAAAGTCCACTCCAGCGTGAAATACTGGCGTTCAATCCTGCAAGTCGATCCAGACGAGTCCTTGTCGGCATCCCGGTGATGGTGCAAGCAGATAATGCCGAGGCTTCAGAGCTTGGTAGCCATAAGATGTCCAGCAATCTTAACTGCCGGGTATGCATCTTTGATAAGAGAGGAATAGACAGGTGGGAAGACTTCGTCATCCCGTGTGCTATACGGGTGCTGCGGATCACGAAAAGCTAGGATGAAGAGGGTGGAAGGTCTGGCAATTACAAGGCCGATAGGGCGGCTATTAGACTCCCACTCACGGCCATGTACGAAATCCCTGGCTTGGATCCACACCAAAATCTACCATACGACAACCTGCATTGTGTCCTGCTGGGTTACGTGCAAATGCTGTGGACGGAGATGGTGAAGGACAGCAGGGTGAAGCCAGACGTGGAAGATCTTGACCTGCGAACGGCCGCCGCCAGTCGCGAAGGAGGAATCCAAAGCATGGTAGGTGGCAAGCGCATCACAAACTGGAGCAGGTCGCTACAAGGTGGCAATTTTGGCTCAATCATCCAGCTTTGGCCATCAAACCTCCTGTCCTTCTACGAATCGAAAGGACGGCTTTCCGAAATGCAGGACCTGATCCACCTCTGGTCAACATCAGCCAAGTTAACGAAGCTATTGTACGCCACGAATCTCATGGATGTCGATGCATGGTCTGAGGAGGTTCAGCAGACATACGAAGAAATGATTTGCAACTGGGCGGACATGTGGGGCCTTGACTACATACGCAGCAAGGTCAAACTTCACTTGCTTTGTCATGTGGTGATGTGGGTCAGAAGATTCGGGCCCATTATCGGTGCTCAGTGCAAGACGCACGAGTGCACGAACAAACACCTGCGCGGAAACGGGGAGCACACCAACCGCCAGGCTTACTCTTTGGACATCGCAGGGAGGTACAGCATTTTCTCTGGAGCACTCCACTTGGCAGCGGGAGGCTAGTGGCCGGTCAATCAGACCCATATGACCTATTCAGGTCGAAGTCTTGTCGCTCTTTTCAGCTCCTCACTGGTTCAAGGATTTTGGGGGTTGCGGACAGTGCAAGGCCCGGGAAATTGCCAATTATGGAGGGAGAGGAACGTGAGCGATGATACAATTGATTCAGCTCTACATATCCACCTTCATGATCAATACGTGGTTCCCTGGGAACATGGCCAATATCAAAGGTACCATCGGATGAGCGGATTACATCCCTGCCGTATTGGATCCTTCGTACAATCCGCCAACTAGGGCTAAGCTTTGTTCCGCATCCGATTTTTCTTGCGTGAGACACTCCGAGGTGGAGGTATTGCGTTGTTGGAGGCCTTTCAGGAAGCCACCCCGCAGTCCGAGGCTGAAGAGTTCAGTGTGGTTGAAGGTCACAAGCTCATTGCACCTGCAGGATGGAACCTGACGTCCTTGCTGCCTGATATTATGGCTGTTCTCAACGTGCAGCATCTGTGCGGCAGCGGATGCTGATGGACTTGGGTGCCATCTGCACACCGTGTGAAGAGACGACACATTGAATGAGCTAAACGGAAGCATGACGAATCCAGGCACGATCGCTGGTTCATACATGCACACGTTATCAAGACGGATGTATGATTATATAGCAAGAGTTTCATGCAGTTAGAATCGACATTATACCTTCACCCATTATCGAGACAGAACATTACTCTCCATCGCATATGACGCGATAATGCTTAAACTTCCGTCAAAGTGATATATTTTCGGGCGATCTTCAGACAAATCGGGTTGGGGTAAAGGTATATCCCCACAATAATGCATGAAACATAGCATGGAATATTGCGGGGATATAGGGTATTCCCGCAATATTGAGCGTGGTTAGCCGTGTAGGTAGTTATCCCACTGCGTACATACATAGGTGCTTCTAGGTGATCTCTGAAATGCGCCAAAACACCATAGACAACGGCTTGGAATAGCCTAACATCAGTTGTCTCAGTAGTTCATGCTTTGAAGATTCATAATATACCCTTCTTGATTGCTCATGAATCCATTAATAGCCAACATGTTGCGATCTATGGCAAAATGCACCATTGCGGACTTGGGTCAGAATTGTAGCGTTAGTGCTGAGTATAAAGAAACATACTCTCCGTCAGTGCCCCAAACATCAAGATTTATGAGCACTGATGGTCATATCTGTTTTCGACACGACAGAAAAGCGATAAAGCTACCGATGTAGCGACAGTAGGGTGTTCTATACCCATTTGGGATCGGAACAAGCAACAGAGTAATTTATCCTGATCTACACCTCCAACCAGAGACCAAACGCACCCTTATACATGATTCTCATGTCGGGGTCAGGGGACATTAAGACTAACAATGCGTGACATGGAGCAGAAGATATGAAATCGCTCATAGCGATGGGCATTCTTGTAGAGATTTAGATCTCGTGGGTGAGAGTGCACAGCGACTCGAAGAGGACGGAGCGATAGACGGAATCAGGGACAGGAAAGATGTAGATGTATGTGAGTCAAAAATACCAGTTGCAGTATGGTAGTGTCAATTGACTATTTCAAATGAGGGGACGTTCGGAATGAAAATTCTGTACCGGTGGGCCGGTGACGTCGCGTCGTACACTAGCGGGGCGTATTCACCATGTCACATATGACATGACCCTGAGGGAAAACCTCTGTGAGGGAAAAACCTAGGGTGCAGCCGGTAGTGTAGGAGGTATCGCTGACTTGCTATGCAAGTGCCCTGCATACGCGCTAGCGGCGATGCTTGAATCCAACAATTCTGACGGCGGCAAGCTGTACAGGTGACCGCACAAAGTGACAAACACTTATGGTCACCATTGAAAACCATATGAGAAGGGCAGAAAGATAATTTGGCAATGGAAATTTAGTTTGGAGCTACAACACTTTATCTGAACGGCAAAGTCACAGAGCATCTCAACTGAATGGTCACCACCTCTTCAGCTTCAACGTCCCCAAAATCCGTGGCGGACTCATCTCTGACCCTCTCATGTCCCTCCACTGCCACTGTAATTCTATCCAACAGTCCCTGCAAAATGCCAATGTTCATCTTCCCGTACCCAATCAGGCCTCGAATCTTCACCCAATCCTCAGCATGCATATAACGCTGCGCATTAGTCATATTCTCCTCGACCGTCTCGAGTACAAAAGCACATGCGGGTAGTCCACCCACAAACTCACCTACGCCCATGAACAGGTGGCCCGGCTCAAGGTCAGCGGACTTGAAAACCCAACGCGGCACGGCATGATACCGCGTGGAAAGCTGATCGTATGATCGCCTAGCTGCGATGACGGAAGCGAGGAGAGCATGCAACTCGCGATAGATGTTAAGAAGATCCTGCTTGGCATCCAGCATTTCGATGAGCGGGATATAAGCCTCTTCCAGGTTTTTGACGACGGATACGATGATTTTTTGGTTCAAGTTTGACATGTTTTCATATGGAAGGCAGTGGAGAAGCAGCAGACATTTATAAGAAGGGCTGTTGCTCTCGGAAGTTGGACGGGAATATATGAATTGTGAATGTTCGAGTGCTTTGTTGAGTGTGCCCCGTGGCTTTGTCCAATGTATAAATGCATTGTTATTTTGCGGGAGGGAATAATAGCTTATACTCCTTGAAAAAATACAAAGATATTATCAAAACAACAATGTTTGCCATCGAAAACATTGTTGGGGTCATAATTGGCTTTACGTAACTCTTTGGTTACTGTAGGGGGTGAACTGTCAATTGCAGGGGGCCCCTGGCGTCGCCTTGCAGCATCCCCACATAAACACATAGTGTCATTGTTTTTCCAGACGGTCACGGACGCTCACATAACACTTTGGACTGTTCACTCGACAGATAAGCGGCACGATAGCAGTTCCGCGGTACACTAGTAACCTTCGCGGCACATCTATAGCTGCACAGTACGTTAGCAACTAAGCAACACACCAGCTGTTAGATCGTGCATATATTATATTTTACGCAGATAAGGGGTACGTTGCCATCGTACAGTTCATCTGCTATAATGCCGCTTGGTGAAGCCGTCGGTCAACTGCTAAGCTGTTTTTCCAACGATGGCTGCTGCCTTTGTCTATCGTTTTACTGTGGTAAGCCGCTCTCATACGTTTAGCCGATTCCTCAAAACAGCGACTCTTGCATGGACCAAACGCTAAGTTACGTTGGTTCTAAAGCGCGCCTCAGGGCTGTTGAATGTGGCCGGAAAGAAGAATTAGTTCACTACAATCACGCTTGAGGAGCAAGTCAGCTATCCTACCTCAACGGAATCACTCCAGTACATACTCCGCTACATAAGAGTCCCTTCCCAGACTCACGATAATTCCCTCAGCTTTTCCTCACACACCATACCTCTCTTCATCTTTACAGTCTATCTACATCATTTTCTCCCTCATAGCAACCGCGAAGATGCCTTCACGGTCAGGTAACCGCACCGCACGACGGTTCTCGCAAGCGCCCATTGAACTTCCTTATTCCTTTAGGAAGTCTACCTCGAGATCATCGAGAGGATGCCAACGCTGTCCTATACCACGTCATGACAATCAACGGGGCCCACTAAGTGTCTTATGTCACAGCGTCGAGCCCATTGCGCTCTCTGGCCTGGAAATAGGCATCTACGCTAACTAGGTCTAGGAACTGCGACTCTTTGCATACTGGATGGGGAGCGGTGAAATCCAAAAGGAACATTGTTGACCGTTCGGTCCGTTCACATCATTTTCAAGAACATATTCCTCACTCCAATAAATAAAATGAAGAACGTGCCCTCCCTGGCCCCGAGCAGCGTTCGGAGCTGCCGCACAAACCAGTGGTTCATGCTCACCAACATATCGCTTTCCTCAGCTAGAGTACGTCGACCAACATCAATACAATGGCTATGATCGCGTCTCATCTTATCGAGCGTGACAACTGGGTCAACGAAGCCCAGCAATCAACCCTTCTTAGCAAAGCGATCAACGCTCCGTCTGCAATCGGAACCACGGAAAAGGAAACGAGTTGCAAAATCTATCTAATGGGGGCGAAATGTCCACCGAATCCATCTACCTTCCAAGCCTGGCGGGCAAGTATCCGACTCTCAAACTCTCAGTGACCCATCGTCTGGACGAATTTACATCACCAAAACTCAAAGAACTACTCATAACCTTCACCAAGACGATAAAGTCTCCCATATCACCTCCGCTTTTAGGCCATTGGCGTTTCGGCCTGTACATCTTCGTCTCGGCGCTTCAGCGCTCCAGCGCACCAGGGTCAGTCAAATCACCGATACCGATATCCGCCGCGGTACCAAATTCCACACATCTATCTTTGACGTGAAGAGCAACATGGCGCTTGTTGCGCTTGGAAAGGTCTATCCGGCTTGCACGTTGGCGAGCGTAGCGAGCCCAGAGCTGCTGCGCAGCGTCACAAATCCCTTCTTCCCGCACCAATCCAATCTTAGGGGTTAGTGTGTACGTGCGGTGGCCTTGCGAAGGGAACACCGCCGAATGACGTGGTGGAATTTCATGATTTACATTCTCTCAGCCTCTGTCCGTTGGCGAATAATAACTTTCAAATGTGGGTCAGGTGGATGCTGTCTGGTGGTGAGAATGAAGTAGTAAGCCTATGATACGTTAGCTCCCATCAACCCACCCCGACAACTGCTTTCCCAAAAGAACAAGCAGACTTTGCTTTTTGTTGGTTGAATGTAAAAAAAATGAGCGACACCTGCAGGATTCGAACCTGCGCGTCCGAAGACACTGCCTTGTCGAACAAATAGCAGGGCAGCGCGTTAACCACTCCGCCAAAGTGTCTTACTTATCACACAATCTAGGATGTAATATACAAATACCACTAGATTAAGGCGTTAAATTCCATGCCAGTCTGTCACAACTTCCGTCAATCTATGTCGTGTCAATCAATGTCCAAACTACCGTGTCAGTTTTCATCACAGTGAAATCATAATCCGTAGTCTTAAAATAGTAATATCGCAGGAAATCCCTAAGACTCAATGCATAATACAAACTTTTCCTCTACCCCTGCAAAGATCTCACCCAGACCCAACACCCGCTAGCTATACCCACAAAGTAATACACCCGCGAAGCATGCCTAACTTCTCTCCTTACGTCACCTTATGGTCCAAAACATCCCTACCGCGAAGTATCCCTACCCATCCATATACCCGAGCAGAACACGCCCCAACTCTCCAAACTCGACCGGCTTGGTCAGATAATAATCAAACCCGACCTCAACGCATTTATCCTGCACATCGCCTAGGACATTCGCCGAGAGGGCGACAATTTTGAGTGGGTTCGCGAAGCGGTTCTCCCTCTCCCAGGTTCTGATTTCGGTACAGGTTTGATAGCCGTCTTTGTTTGGCATGAAGAGGTCGCAGAGGATGACGGAGTAGTAATCATGAGGACGAGAGAAGAGGAGTTGAGTACATTGGACTCCGTCCGAGACGGTATCGAGTTCGATGTGGGATTTGGACATGAATTTCGATATCACCTGGATGTTTGTTAGTGGGGATTTGGAGGGGGGGGGGGGGGGGATTGTCACCTAGGGATCAAGATGTCACTCACGGTCGGTTGGGACCTTTAGGTTGTGACATTTTGATTCCATTTGATGGTGACAATCGCGGATATAGGGACGACATACGATTTGATTGACACGATTATCCTCGACGAGGAGAACCCTCTTCCCTTTACCGCCCAGGCGGCGATTCATTTCCTCGAACACCTGCTTCTGCGTGAAGGCGACCTGCTGCGCACTATCCTGATTCCGATCGGTGCTCATTTCACGTTCGCGGTGGGGGTCAAAGACCACTGCGAAGCGGGAGGGCTTCAGCGGTTTAAAAACGAACTGTAATCGCCGAGAAGAGGAGAGTCTTTCGTAGTCGTACTGTGGTGCCTGTTCCATGATTTTGCGTCTTTGGGCGAGGTCGGTGATTATGATGACAGATGTGCCGGAGTGGCGGGGTGAGGGGATGATGAGGTTTATGAGGGCGATGATTTCGTCGATATCTTTGAGGACGGCTACGATGTGCGTGAACCTTACAGGGTCGTCGCCTTGGAGCATTTCTTCACATTCCCGTAAATGTTCGCGGGAGGTGATTTGGTGGGGTATGCTTCTTGGTAAGGTCTTGTCGATATGTGTGACGGTTGCTTGACGGCTGTATTTCAATGGGCAGAGGATCATGATGGAGTACATGGGAGGCGTTTGTCCAGCGCTGAGTGGAACCAGCTCGGATTTTGGAGCTGGCTTCGCGTTAGACGGCATGGCCAATTCAATTCCGTCGCTGCTCGGAAGATACTGCGTAACAGATGACGCAGAAGAGCGGGTTGAGCCTACACTGCTAGTGGGCATCAGAGACAGACTGGAGCCTCCAGAAGAAGGCGCAGTTAACGCCGAATCTGGCCATGGATACGATGTGCGCGGAGATAATTCCTGCCGCGAAGGACGTAATGCTTGCACTGGCTCCGGAGATTGGAGCAAAGGCGGCGGAGTTGGCACCGCATAAGGCGGCTTGTCCTTATCAGACGGTACCGTGGTGCGGATATAAAACGCAAAAGTAGATCCTTTTCCAGGCGCCGATTTAGCACTCAAATCACCGCCGTGTAGCTGAACCAACTGCCTTGATATAACCAGCCCCAAGCCAGTACCGCCGTGTTGACGAGTACTGCTACCGTCAATCTGACTAAACCGCTTGAAAAGGTGATCGGCCTCCTTCTCGGTAAATCCACGGCCAGTATCGACGACCTCAAACTTGATGTACATGTCACTTGGCGGTAATTGACCACTTTTATCCGGCATCAAGCTACATCTGACGAAAACCTCACCCTCATCCGTAAACTTGATTGCATTGCCAATGATATTCAGCAACACCTGTCTGATCCTGAAGCGATCTCCCTTGACTTGCGCCGGGACGTCTCCCTCAACCGTGTAGTTCAGCTCTAGCCCTTTGTCAATAGCAAGAGCCGAAGTCAAGTCGTTGACTTCTTCAATCAGCGCGCGAATATACAGCCACTCGTAGCTGAGCTGAATCATGCCGGCCTCAGCCTTAGACAGATCAAGAATGTCATTGATCAACCCCCGCAAACCCTCTGTGCTGGAACGAATGATATTGACATGCTCCATCTGCTCCGAGCTGAGGTTGCTGTCAATGAGAAAGTTGACCATGCCCATGATTCCATTCAGCGGAGTTCGAATCTCGTGCGACATGTTGCTCAAAAAGCGCGACTTTTCATCCATTGCCGTTTTGAGATCGCGCTCGAGAGTTTTGTGATCATTAATGTCGGTGCAAGTCCCATACCAGATCTCCTCTTCCTTGGAATTCTGCAGCATCGGCTCAGCGAGAAGAACACGAACGAGAAACCAGCGATAGTCTCCCTCCTTGCCCCGTAGCCGAACCTCTGTAGAGTATGATGGCCGTCCGTCAGCATCTCTAGTGATTCTAGGCCTCTCAGGAACAGCGCGGTCGAAGCGTTTGCCGTCAGCTGTCGTTCCGGGACTCACCAGAGGCCGTTCAGTGTTTTCAGACGACACACTAGACGAGCTCGACACGGTTTCTGGTCGTTTGGACGGCACATTCAACTTACTCACGTCATCCCACAAGGGAAGAGCGCACTTAGACAGATCCCCCGGGTGCACGTGGTTCATGAAACCAAGTCCCAGAGCCTGAGCCTCTGCCTGGTCTGAATAATGCACCCACTGCGAGTTACAGAATATCACGCCCTTGGCTCGATTAACCGCAAAGACAATCTGCGGACTAGAATTTGCCAAAGCACGATACTTGGCCTCTGAAGCCGCCGTCTCTTGCTGCCGAGTTGCATTGAGCTCGGCAAGGTGCTGTTCGTGAAAGTCCATCATTGTGCCAATCCAGTGAACAATCCTCTGATTTCTGTCCTTGAGAGGAGCGGCCCGGACGTAAAACCAGCGAAAGCTCCCGTCAAATCTCTGCAAACGAACCTTTTGCTGCAGCTGCTGGGCGGATCGCAGTGACCTGTTCCAACTCGACAGAAATTCCAGCCTATCATTAGGATGGATGGCTTGCCAAGGCTCCTTAAGCACTTGCTTGGGCTCTTGAGCTCGGTAGACGAGGAACTTGGAATTCACCCACGAGATCTGACCTGTATTGGGCTTGGCTGTGAAGATCTGCACCGGCACAGCGTCAATGATTGTCCGCAACAGACGCTCTGAAGGCGGTGGCATGTCCTCGGAGAACGACTGGTTCCTCATATGGGCGCTGCTAATCGTACCAAACGACGCCTCAAAGTCAGCTCCGTACGAGTGCAACAGGGAATGACGATGGGTTGGCTGATCTTGCTCAGTGACGTTTGATATCAGCGAGCGAAGGGCAGATCGCGGCGCTTTACCAACATCGGCATTGGAAGTTGGGCTGATGTTCATGTCCAATGCATGCATCCTCCACGAGCGCTCATCCTTGGCCGAGCCGTTATTTCTGTGCTTTTGTTCGCTGTGTGGTGACTTTGCGTCATCTGGGTGACCCTTACCAGCAGACATGGGCGGTTTGGCTGGGGTCACCTGAGACACTGATCCACCGTTGCTGGTCCGTTGAGCCGCTCCTCGTTTCTTGGCCTCAAAGTAGCTGTCAACTATTTCCGACCCCGACAAAAGCGGAGTGCCGGCGCGAGACCGGTTTGCAGACCATCCAGGCGGGAGTGAATCCCAAACCGGCGTAGCAGGAACCGAGCCCATTGGGCTGTGTCTGGAGCGACCAGAATAGTCAGACGGGCTAGCAATGCTGCCCGACGTGGACGCATTGAACTCTTCGATGTGGAAGCGAGTAGGATAGTCCAGGGCTGTGGGTGCAATGACCATGGGAGCAGCGGTTGCAATATGGCCCGAGGTTGTGCGACGGTGTTTGATGGAGACATTTTGAATGTGCATTGAAGAGAACTGCTGGGCAACGGAGAAAGACGTGGCAAGGTGCGGCGCCAGCAGTTCAAGAGCGCGGGTGAGATTACTGGGATACGGTACTGTCGAGCTCAGCAGCGATAGAATGGCTATGGGCGACTTCCTCTCAAGATCCAAAGTGTTGCTCAGTTGAGGCGGCGCATGGCGGTCCTTGGGCTGCTTCACCCTAAACGACTGCATCGGCTGTGAGAGCGTGGGATGCACGAGTGGAATGTGAATGACGGTACTAGCCTTGTCCACGCCAATGGCTTCCACCTGGGCAAATTGAGAGTAGTCCCTTGGCGTGGCGGTCGTCGGCGCAAATGAATCTTCAACCCGAGTATCCTCGACAGGGAAGAAGGGGTTCGCGTCCTCATCTATCTGAATAGCCGGAGACGGCGCAGGCGATTGTGCCCAAGGTGAGGTTGGATACTGCTCATACTCTTCGTAACCTCTCCGACGCTCCCAGGGGAATTGCGGTCCTTGCGGCCCCAGGCTTGAACGACGGTCAGCTGAGCGGGTATCCCTCGAAGTGGAGATATCCTTAAAATCTTCAGTTTCTGGCAGAGGAGATGACTCGCTGGTGGAGTCATACTCCCTCGTAACCGTCACCACCCGCCCACGCTCGAGGACGCGAATGATACCACACGACCCGACCAGAGGACGCTCCTCGTGATCTAAAGAATGCAGGGTCGCGAAGACTTCGGCATACGGCGCACCATCGCTGCTGTCTCCAAAATTGCTAAACTCTGGGTCGGTGGCAGCCGTATGGCGCGTACTGGCTGAAGACGCTGGACGTCGAGCCGGGGAGATTTCAGTCGCTGAAGGTGTGGGTACATGCGTCACTGTCCGTCGGGGCCCAGCCGGACGAACCGGTTCACTTGAAGGCTCTGTATGTCTCGATGGGAGCCTAGGTCGGCATTTCTCTGGCGCTTCATCTCCGGGCCGTTCCTGCAGGACGGATTCCCAGGATGGAAGGTGCACGGGCCGTTCGGGTGATGAATGGGTCGCCGAGTATTCCTCACGCCCATTCATACTAAACGTGGCTTTCTGGCCCCAGGGGACGTTCTCAATGTCAGTTGGATCTGACGGAACGACGAGAGAGACGCGATCAGCCTTGAATTCATCGTGCATCATGTTCACGACGGCAGTCCACCACTGTTCCATTCCAGGATCGCAGCTGAGCGCTAGAACGAGGTCATATAGGTTAGGCGTTGGGAACTGCGGGTTGTCCATAGCTTGATCGGCCTGGCCAGGCATAAAATCGTGTGAATGCGAACCAGGAGTACTCTGAAACGACCGGTTCGAGGCATGTTCTCCGGGAGTTCTTCCCAACACTGTGGGAGATAGGGTGGTGAAGGGTTGGTGGAATGCGGCAGACCAGGATCGTGGAGTGCTGGGAACGGTAGGGAAAGGGTATGAAGGTGTTTTTAGAGGCCTGGGATCGGCCGGCGCTGATGTCCCCGACGGGCGAACGGTGCGAGATGAATCAGTAGACTCGGTCGACTGGTGGGATTGCTGAGACTGGCCGGAGAAGGACGAGATCGCCGAGAGGGGCCGCGGCCAGGCTTCCACAGGTGGGGACATGTGCGTCGATCCTTCGTCGGCCATAGCCATAGGCGAGGCGACGCGGGGGCTCCCCAGCTGGCCCGAGAAACGTCTCCCAATGCATTGTGTCGCCGAGACTTTCTGGTGGACGGCCTCCTTAAGTATGGCCACCTTGGCATCGTCATGTCTCCGCTGTTCATACTGTCTCTGCTCGTCCATTTGCTGATCGTCCAGCTGCTGCTTGTCGTGTTCGCGCTCCAGCTCGCTTAGGCGCGCGGGTGGGGAGCGGATGAGCAACGGGCGCGACTTTCGGTGGGACCCATCGTCGGGCGCAAAGGCTTCGGCCAGGGACTCGTCAGTGGCATCAGCGACGACTCTTCCGTGGCTCGACTGCATCCCGCGCGCTACTGGCGTCTGCACCGTTCACCATACAGACCCTGGCTATCTTCCACCTCGTGACGTCACAGTAGTTCATCCTAAGCGACGCAGCTGCCGCCAATAACTAATCCGCGCTGCAATTACCAATTCCGTGCTGAAATTATCACTCCCGCGCGCGCGAGACGTGAGTCAAAGACGGCCGTCGTGGTGGAGTGTCGTTGGACGTTGTGATTGCCTCAGGCAACATCCGATCACAACAGCCAATAAGCAAGACACATCTTGCAGCCGTTGACGCTAATGCAGTTTGTTCCATTTCGGTCGTCTCTACCCTAACGCCCGCTCAATCACATGCAAATCCACCCAAACCACCATCACGCACTTCATCCCACCCCACCACCCTACTTCATCCCACCTTCGATATCCTGCTTACTCCCAGTATGTAGACCACTAGCCCACGCACTGCTGCGTCTGTCCCTCTGGCGGTCTCGCCCTTTGCAACGCTGCCGTCGAGTCTGGCAGACTCCCGATCGTCTTTAACAGCCAAGTCTTCTCGTCATTAAACTGTTCATCATCCGTCCTGTTTTCCAAGAACCTGGGCAAGAATTTCAACAACCTGTCCTTATTCATAATCAAGAACTTCAAAACATCGTAGCTCTTGTTCGGATTCGCCACGAAGATCTTGAAAACATGAAAAGCCTCGTACTGTACCATCCTCCGTTCGTCTTTGAGCTGCCACATGATCAACTTCAAATTATCCCCCGAGTCCACGTAGAACGTCATGACCTCATAAAACTGCCGATCCAGCAACAACTCCCCAAGCAGTTTAATCGACTGCCTCTTGGTAACATAACTCTCCGACTTGATCAACACTTCATTATATTTTTCAAAAAACCTCTCCGCATTCGTCGCCACAAACTGCGACACCAGCGGCTTATGCTTCGTCAAGATCAACCTGAACGTATCAAACGCATCTGCGCTGATCTCGAAACTCGAGCGATCGATCCACTCAAAGAACCTCCAAAACACCCCCTCCCCCGACGCCGGCTGCGAAACATCGATATCTCCGTAGATGTCCACCGTCTTCGCGGGATCATCCCTCTCGTCATATAGAATCACAGCAGCGACAGCATCCCACTTCAACGCCTCTTTCAGCACCCCACTGCATGCACTCGCGCTCTCCTTCCTCTCATACCCATGACACAGCTTAACCACAATCCCCGGCTGTCGGTGTAGGACCTCACTCAACGCATCGGGTTCCGCCGACGCTGAACTCCCGCTGCTCCTGTACCTAAACACCGCCGAAATCACAGCCTGCACATCCTTCCTCGCCTCAAACGGAATCAGCGAGATACACTCTACCAATTCTGGTAACACATCCTCCGCTAAAACAGCGTTAACAACATTGTAAACCTGCTCGGGGGTAGCGTCCACGTCAGGCGATCCCTGGAGACTAATCTTTAGTTGCATCAGGTTGCGGACGAGTTCTTCTTCGATTTTCGCGGCTTTGGGGTCGGAGGTCAGCCGCTGGACTAGTTCTTTTGTAGAGTGCACTAGTTCGTGCGTGGAGCGCGGTTTTGTGCGGCCGAAGAGGAAGGACATTGTGTCCTGAGTGTTGGGTTGGTTGCGTGCAAAGGGGATGTGGGGGGAGTGTCGTTCCTGCCCCCGCAACATGGACAATGACGGGTTTAGGAGGTTATTCACAGAGACGCAGGATCAGATAGGAGGGGGTGGTGGGCCGAAGAATAGGGGGTTTTTGGGTCGCGCGACGAAGATGAATCAAGCGACAGAGGCTTTTGCGCCAAGGAGTGTGCAGCCTAAGCGCAGCGTGCAAACGAAAGCCGCGCAGCCAAAGGGGACGAAGCTTGCGAAAGGGTATACGGATCGCGCGGCGGCGAGGCAGCGGGAGACTTCTCCGGAGCCTGAAGCGGGGGAGGAAGTGGAAGGGGGCTCACTCGCGACTACGCACCTCGTCAAGGGGTTGGACTGGAAGCTGCTTGAGCGGGTTAAGCGCGGGGAGGACGTTTACTCTAATACCAAAGATGATGAAGTCTCCAAGGATGATGAGCTAGACGCTGAGCTAGATGCGCTGGCTGAGAAGGAGGTGGAACGCGCCCCCACGAGTGGAAAGCCACAGGGCAAGAGGACGAGAGATGAAATCCTCGCAGAGCTAAAAGCATCCAGACAGGGAGAGTTGAATGAGAAGTGGAGGAAGGTGACGGGCCGCAACCCTCCGGTACAGGTTGATAAGAAGGGGAGGGAGGTTAGGTATGTTACAATGAAGGATGGGAGGGTTAAGAAAGTTGTTAGGAAGGTGAAGCCTCAGGCAGATTCCGTGATGGACGATATGTCCAAGGCTGAGGAAGGCGATCGCGGGACTAGTCTGGGAGAGGAGCCTCCCGGAGAGGCTGTCCAAGCCGATGCCAAGGGCGGAGACGAGGATCCCATGCAAACCCACCCCACTACCAACGACAAAGGGTCAAGTAACCCCAACGCTAAAATCGTAGACAAAGACGGCTCCGCGGAACCGCCCTCCCCCGACAAGGTTGACGACGACGACGACGACGACGACGACGAAGACATCTTCACAGACAAAGGAAGAGACTACAATCCCCTCTCCTCGCCCTCTTCACCCGCAAACTCTGAAGGCGGAAGGGCAGTAAAGGTGCCCAACCCGAAAGAGCTCTTTTCAGAGCCCAAACCCTCTGAAAGAGCCCCCAAAGCGAACCTACCGAAGAACATCTTCCCAGACCGCAAAGCAGAGAATAAGCCCCCCCTCCCCATCCCCATCCCCCTCCCAGTCCCAAGACCTTCCAACCCGGAGAGAGAGCAGGAAGATGACACCCTTAAACGACGACAAGAAAAGTTACAGCAGCACCTTCGCGAAAGCGAGCGAGATAACATCGACGTTTACGGTGAGGATCACGTCTCCAAAAGCGAAGGCGAGTCGTCCAAGCGGAGGAAAAGGCGTCGAAAGTAGTCCTGCCCCCAAAAAGAACGAATCCCTTCCCACCACACACCTGTAGACCAGCAAAGCTTTCATATCAAACACCCTCCCTAATATATCCTAACACACGCTTACACCCTCATAGTCCTCCCCCACTAGTAATAATCATCCCAACCCCCCTTCTCTGACTTATTGACCAAAAACCTCCCCCTCAATCTTCGCCAAAATCGACGCATCAATCTCACACGTCGGCGATATTGGCGCGAGTTTCTCCAGAAAGCGTATCGTTCTGCGGAGGAGGGAATGATATGTATTCTTATCGATTAGGTGGTTTGTTGTTGGAGAGAAATAGGTCGCGGAGAGGACGACTAGGTTGCCGAATTGTCTGTCTACCAGTTAGTATGGGGTTGAGGGTGGGGTGACAGCGTGAAGTGTCCCCTCCGGTGGGGTTTGGGTTAGGTAGGGGTGACAAGTGTCACATCCTCCTTGAAGAAAGATTGGGATGAAGAGGCTGATTATGAAGACGATGGGGAGTGTTAATGATAGGGAGGATGAATGATGAGTGGGATGAATGACAGGGGATGAAAGGCAGTGAGGATGAACGACAGGGTTGGGGG
>MU006002.1:120867-133757 GCA_010093745.1 Piedraia hortae CBS 480.64
GGGGAGGGGGAGTGTGAACAACTTACGCATGCGCCGTCCCATGAATATTCGTCACAACGAGTCGTCCTGGAATTCCATCAAACGCGAGTGTACTCTTCACTGCCGCAGCAATACACCTCTCACACGCCTGCCATATGTTCCTCTCCTCCATCGTTGAAATTGCCTCAAAGAGATGCACATCCGCGGCAGCTCTAGGCCTTCCCCTCCCATCCTTCGCAATCTCTTTAATCGACTCCCCCTTTCCCAACCGTGGCATGATATGCAGTGCATAATCCAGGAATGGACGGTTCACGATGAATCTCGCGCCGTAGTACTTCCCCCTTAGACGTGCATCGAGGATATTGGACGGGGGCTCGTCATCGTCGTTCCATGACAGTTCGGGCGGGAGACCCGCCCTCCATGCGTTGAGGATCTCCCCGTGCCCCTTGAGGATAGCGCAGACTTGTTCAACCGTATGGTCGAGACAGTCGTGTCCGTACAGGTCACGGTGTACGACATTTAACCTCCTCCGGAGGAAGAGTTGTGCGTTGTAGTAGATCAGTGTTTGTTCGTCCTCGGGGTTTATGGGAGGGGGAACTTTTTCAGACTCCTCGTCTGACGACGCTTCGTCGAGACGGATTCCCTTCGGAACGAGCAAGATGCCCTCCATTTTGGGGATGTCGCTGGAGGGTAACGGCAGCTCGGCTAAGATGTCTGTTTCGAGTTGGAGACAGGTCCACGAGGCGAGAACGATGAGGTTCGCGTGCTTGTCTTTGATTCGCGCGTGGCTGTCGCGGAGTTGTTCCTTGACGTCGCCGGATGCCATCCAGCCTTCTTCGTTGTACAGTTTGTGTCGGCGGAGGAGCATGGTTAGGGCCCGCCCGGCCATGGAGTACCAGCTCATACTTTCTTTGAGGCGCGCCAGTTGGCCTTTGTAGAGCCCTGCCAACAGGAACATTTGGGCGTGCACGAGGTCGTTGCCATCGGCTTGGTCGCCCAAAATCTCGGTTGCTTTGAGGTAGTAGGCCATGCCAGGGATGCTTTCGATGTCGACGGGTGTGGAGTCGTGCATCGAGTCGATGGAGTGGCCGTAACTGCGCGAGCGGCGGGATAGAGCTACGTCGACGGGGGAGTCGGGGGTTGCTGTCAACGACATGGGAGATGCTTTGATTGCGTGCATCCCCGATGGACTCGCTGTGATGGGCCGTCCTGCAACCGTGATTGCACCGTTGGCCTTATTTCTAGGTAGACACCCCGGCAGGCGCTGCCGATGAGCGCAGATCTTCCCCAACGCAAGCACCAGATAGACTACGGCATTTCCAGGCGACCTCTCCCCGGGGTACTTTCGTCGTGAATTGGATGCATCTGCCGACCCCGATCTCTGCCGCTTCAACGGAGGTGGTGCATCGTGGTGTCTCTTTGTCGTTTGACCTGAGCAATTCCTCTCAATGAACCGATCAAACGCCTTTCGCAGCCTAGATCGATCGAGGAACGGATGCATTGGGTGGATATAATGCATATAGTTGTCGTACAGCTCGTTCACAGTCGACTTATCCAGGTCCAGGGCGCCATTTGCTTGAAGTCCGGACATTCCCGCCTGGCCGCCAATCTCTATGCCATCGTAACCCTCCAATATTGATCCCTCCAGACACAGCCGTATGGCGCCCTTCTCCTCAGCGTCCATGACATAATTCTCATCGTAGCGCACATCAGCCGCAACAAGCAACGGATGGAAGCTGGGCCACAGGGACAGCAAGTTATGTGCGCCCGTTCGATGTGAGCCTTTTCGCTGCTTCTTGCTCATCTTCACCACCGCCTGCTGTTCCGCCGCCGGCCTCATCTGCTCCAGCCTTCGAAGCCTCGAGTCCATCTCATCCAACTTCTTGCTGAGCATCGTCAGTCCGGCTGAGTGCGCCTCCATATACGACATCAGCTTCTCCATGTTCTTGTCTGTTTTAGCCGGCGGAGTGTCGCGATACTGGCAGATGAGGTTGCTTTCCTTGCAAAACGAACACGGCGAGCCCTCGTCGCACTTTTGCTTCCGCGACCGACATTGTTCGCACGCCTGCGTTGCGCGCATCTGCCGTCGCCGGTGCTGCACGAACCCCGAGCCGGCCATGGCATGCTGGTAGTTTTGTTGCGGGTAGATGGGCTGCGAGGGTGGAAGCGGCACATAGTGCGAAGGCCCCCCCTCGAGACCCGGCGACGCGAAGGGCGTATGTTCTGGATGCGCCGGGCGCTGGCTTACAGTCGATGACGGCGGCGCGGGCGGCGGCGGTGGCGGCGGCGGCGGGAGGCTGGTGGGCGCACCGTGGCTTGGATAGCCTTGTTCGGTCGCACGAGACACCTGGCCCTCGATCAGATGGTGCAGATGATGCTGCTGCTGCTCGGCGCCAAATGATCGAGCAAACGCCGGCAACGACGGCTCGCCCTGCTGAGCCTGGCTGTATTGGAACTGCGGCGCTTCCTGTTCATGGGCTTCAAACATTTGCGGGTGTCGAAAGGGCGGCAGGCTCTCGGCGGCTGGAGGGACATATGGCTGCTGAAGAGGAGGCAGTTCTTTGCCGGCAAACACCGGTGGCTGCGCTTGGAAGGTAGTAGGACGGTATTGCGATGACTGTTTTCTGGAGTCCATGGCCAGACGACTTCATGTCGATCCACCGCCGGAAAATCGGGAAAATCGATACGAGAATAAAAAAATGCCTCAGCTGGCCGGCAGCATGGTGGTCCAAAAGAGAGTTGCAGTCCTCACCTCCAACAGAAAAGCCTCAAAAAGTGTCGAGGTCCACATGTCCAGCGCACAGGCCGAATGCAAGCCGTCTCTCGCCATCTGCCGCAGGCGACCAGGGTAAGGGTCGATCTTGAGCCAAACTGCTCTGCACCGCCACGTTGTCCGGCCCGAGCCTTTGTTTTGCACGACATTCATCTGTCGGTCATTAGCTGCTGACTCGAGAGATGCACAACATCTTCTTTTGCTGATGCAGCGCCACCGTCGTGGCACCTATAGCTTTCTCCAGACCAATCCCTGCTAAGGCTAGCTTCTCTTCCCAGGTGGAGTGGAGAAACGCCATGTGTCGCCCGTCCGTCGGCCAAGACAAGGTTGACGCCGCCTCTAATCCTCTTCGACTCCTCCCCGGCCCAACTGGTAACATCTTGATTTCCTTCCCCGGTATTGCTTCGTCATTTCGTCATTTAAAACGTTCCGTCGCGGCAGCAATTACCATCATATATGATGCCCACCTGGCTGTTCGGCCGTGTCCCTGCTTCTGGAGTCTGCCCACCCCGGACTTGATGTGAACGGCGTCAACGGTTGGCTCCATGCATCTGCGGCACTTCATCAGTAGCCCCCCGACTTGACGGCACCTGCCGTTCAATCCATGTTGCATGCTCTTCTTTAGTCTCCCTGCCTAAAGCCACCACATGACGACCTTTTTTTTCCCTTCTCCCTTTTTGTGAAACAACGGTCCTGCATGTACATGACTCTATTCAGACTTTGTGCAACAAATCCCATGTCGCTTCCTTCATCAACGAAGGTGCCACAGCCTAATTGTCAGCACTGCACGACAATGATAAAGCAAAACACTATTTGATTTTAGTCACTCCAGAAAAACTCACTCCGCAAACGCACACTTCCCCAAATTCCTCTTCTTTGCCAGTCCATCCGGCGAGATGTCAAACTCAAAGATATCCATCGGCACCCCAATCGTGGTGCACACGTTCGGCACATCCACAATCCCCGCTATATGTCCCTGGATCGGCGCACACGATAGTAGAAGATAGATCTGGTAGTCATTGTACCCTACAACCGTTAGTCCTCCCATTCTCTGGAAACCATCCAACCCACCAAATCGTCGCAAATACTCCACAACCCTCAAACAAGTCTGTCTATACGCAACCGTAGCATCGAGATGATGCTGCTTCCCGTTCTCATCGACCGAGAAACCTTCAAAATAGATATACCTCCCCGGTCCAAACTGCGGCTCGACCGGACCAGGGATATAAATCGGAGACTTCATGTCTAGATTCTTCATCCCGTCCTTCATGACGGAGAATTTTATGGTGATGCATCCCGCCATTTCGATCGCCCCACAGAAGGAAATCTCTCCGTCGCCCTGGCTGAAATGAAGATCGCCAACGGAGAATTTTGCCCCGGCGACGTGGACGGGTAGATAGACTTTGGAGCCCCGGGAGAGATTCTTGATGTCGCAGTTGCCGCCATGTTCGGGCCTGCCGGGGATTGTGCGTGCTCCTTCGTTGGAGACTTTGGTTTTGGTGGAGGGGTCTGCGGTGCCAGCGTGGGTGTTTTGGGGGCAAGGGGGTTGGGCGACTACGCGGTTCGAGTGAGTGTGTTCGGAGATTAGTTTTCCCTCACGTTCGTTCCAGGTGTTAAGGATTTCGGGGGATGGAGCACAGCCGAGGATTCCGGGATGGATGAGGCCAGGGAAACGAACGCCGGGGATGTGACGGGATGAGCAGTATATGCCTTCAAAGTCCCAGATGGCTTTTGCGGCTTTGGGGTAAAATTCATCGAGGAAGCCCCCGCCGTTTTCTTTGGCAAAGATGTCGCAGTAGCCCCATGGTGAATCTTCGAGGGGTTGGATGTCGACGATGTCGACGACTAATACGTCGCCTGGTTCGGCTGTTTCGATTTCAAAGGGGCCAGTGAGATAGTGGATCTTGGTTAGATCAACGTCTCGAATGTCGTTTGCGGAGTCGTTGTTCTTGATCTGCCCACCGGTCCAGTCGATGCACTCGATCTTGACCGACTCTCCGTTCTTTATGGTGCCGTAGCATGGAACTGCCAACGTCAGTCTGCCTATATAACCGTCTCAGAACCCACTGTCGGGATGCCAGCGATTCTAAACTCTGACGTCAACTAGGGACGGTACGATATGATAATACTCACATGCAAATAGGGCAGTGTAGCTGCATCTTTTGTCAAGTCGACCTTGGCTGCATATCTTATTCCTTTCTCCGGCATGTCGACAATTGTTGGGAAAGGGGGAGCAGAGAATCCTCCAGTTATACCTACATGCGGGGAAACTCGTGCATGGAACGGCTGATAAGATATATTACAATAGCTGATGCATTACCCCACACATATGCATAGCTAGGTCCCATAAAGTCGTTGAGCATGTCTTATCAGGCGAATTGCTTGGTCGGCACCGGACTCCCCACCATTTCAGGGTGGAGGAGTCTCCCGCTGGCTTTGATATTGAGCTTGTCCAGCTTGTCTAAGGGCAAGCTAAGAAACTCGTGCTTGTTGACCCACTTAATGTCCCTCTGCTTGAAGAGCTCTGCCTCCGCAGGCGGCGGCGGAGGGCTTGTGATCTTTGTGATCAGATAAGCCGTGGAGGCCTCAGCAATGCCGTAAATCAACACTCCCAGCAATGGGATTTTGAGGATGATGAAGAACGCTAAAGCAAAGCCGTAAAGCACGCCCTCTCGCTCCTTGAACCACATCTTCTTTTGCTGAGGAGAGAAGTGGAGACGGGAAAAATATGGCTCAAGCTGTTCTGTTAGCCGGCCTCTACATATAATCTTGGGGAAACTTTACCAGCTCTCGCATCAAGCCTCTGCTAGAAAAGTAGCTCTGAAGAAACCGAACGAGATATCGTTTGGGTACAAACACACTGCTTCCGAAAATTATAACAGCCGGCTGCCACCCGACTGCCTTGTTAAAAGTGTAGAAACTGGCTGCCGGCAGCACCAGAGGGCCGATATACGGCAAGAAAGAGGCAAGGTAGACTACAAGGGAAGTGGCAGTTCTCTTCCCAAAGCGTTTCAAGAAGGCGGTGACGGCATCAGACGTACTATGTCTCGGTTTCCGTTCAACCTCGCTTCCTCGAGTGTCGTACAGACGTAAATTGGGGTAGTACATGGCTCGTAATGCTGCTGGATCCTCGCTGTGGTGTTTCTGAACATATGTCCGATCAACCCAAGCCAGAGAATCCATAAACATTTGGTCCATTGCCGGGCTCATGTACCGAATCAAAGACATTAGAAAAAACGGCAGCTGCAGAACCGAATGTTCGAGGAATCTTGTGCCATTTACCAATTTCTCATCCCATGTTACTTGAGAAAGATCGGTAAATAACCCAGCAATGACAATTAAAGCCCTGACGCTCCAAGTTGGAATCAACAAGATGAGCCTAATGACTATCCCAGCAGCAACGGCATAGGCAGCCTGACGGTAATGAGTGTTTGTAAAGATTGCCGGGTTTTGAAGGGCGCGGTTGGCGCCAACGAGGGTGAGCTGGGCACCGCGGAGAATGGCATTGGGCTCAAATGAACCCAGAAAGGAAAAATCAGACATTGACAATTGGTTTCTTTGTGGGTTTCCTTTATCAATTCTTGAGGTGCAGCGCATCGACCCCGCCTTATGACGCAATGCGCAATGCGACCACGACATCACCGCGACACCCACCCCAGCCTCATGTCGCGCACCGCGCCCTCTACCCCGGGCCTGCGTCCCCCGTCCCTTGATCGATCATTTTCTCAGCGCAGAGGGAGCTCATTTTTACCGCCTACTGAAGCTGAAGTGGAGAGAAAGGAATCGCTATACACGCATCAGCATGCCAAAGTCTTCCAGCTTGTTGTACCCGAAGTTGGCCATAGATCGGGGCTACCATGGGCAACGACTACGGATAGAACAGTTGCCGCAGGTTTCTTGGAAATTTACCGCGTCAAGGGCATGGGCACATACCTCAGATCCGGTTCATTGCTGAAGCCGATCATGCGAAGGAGCCAGTGCTGGTGCGTGGATGGCGTTAGTAAATTTGCACTCAAGGTGCTCCCAAACACTTTTTACCGTGTGGAGCTGCCAGGCGAGACTGAAGAGGATCTAGAGCGGGTGGAAGAGCTGAAGAAGACTTGGGATGCTGTGCTTTCATATGAGAAGACTGCCTGTCCATTTGCGCGAACCTTTACTGTAGACGTACCCGAGGAGGATGAAGTCCCTTTCAAAAGAGGCCGTAGAGTGAGCCATGGCCCGGCAAAGAGGTGGAAGTTGGATCGTGAATTCAGTTGGACCAGAGAAGACGGGGAGCCATACTATGGCGAGATGCCAGTCACGCCTTCGAGGAGATCAGTGACGGTTCCGAACACACCTGCTTTGTGGGGTGATCCACGGCGAAGTCCTGAGCCAATCCATGAGGACCAGGAGGCTAGTATCACACTGCCAAACGGGAGTAGTGAAGATGGTGGTCTTGGGTTGTACAGAACAAAGGCTGGAGACATTCCCGTTCTTCTTTCCAGCAGTCCAAATGGGCATTCTTCTGACATTGCAGGCAGGATAAGTCCAGCAAAGTCTGACAAATCAATTGTTGCTGACACGCACGACAAAGGCGAGGGTCTATTCTGCAATCATGACAGTAGTCGCGATGCGGAGACAACAGCTTCAGATATGGAACCCTCCCCGTTAAAGTCTACTGGCATCCAACCCACATCTCCTCTGCAGGAGAAGCCTTTGTCTCCAAGTCCTAGCCCTAGCAGGTCTCCCAAAGAGCTCCCTGAATCATTATCCCCGTCCAAGAAGGAATTATCAATATCGTCCTCACCTAAGGCGAACTCCTCACCGCCATCAACTAAGAAACAATCCCCATCACCGCCCTCAACCCCTCCTCTACAGCTGTCTCAGGCGTCTCCATCAAGGGACCCTCCATCTCCATCAAAGGACTCTGTATTTCCCTCGAAAGGCTCTCCATCCCCATCAAAAGACCCACGGAGGCAATATCCATCCGAGTCGAAAGACTCGCCACTTCAACCTAAGAATACCTCATCTCCATTGAAACCCTCCCCGTCTCCAGCACAGACCTCATCAATCCCATCGAAAGAGCCTTCGACCCCGTCAAAAGACCCCTCATCCCCATCTAAAGAACCCTCCCCCACCAAAGGTAAAACAGACCCCTATACCCAAATCCAACACCGCATCCTTGCCCGTCGCTCACTCGGCCTAACCATCCCCTCCCACCAACCTCGCAAAACACCCCCCTCACCCACCCAATTAACCACAATGTCCATTTCGCGGTATGCCCCTTCCCCCGTTGACGACGAAGGGCTACTCTACTGCGGGTTAAAAAGACTTTGTTACCTCGTAGGGAGGGTCTTCGGACTCGGGGAGAGTGAGGAGACGCATGAGCAGGGGAGTTCGGTTATGATGTCGAAGACGAATGCTACTAGGCGGGAGGAAGTTCAAGGGAAGTGATGATAATGTCTTCATCAACGCACATTTCTTCTCAGTTGGTGTTTAAGAATTATGTGGATATGTTCTATGAGTATATACGAACACGCTTGTACTGTGTCGGACTAGCGGATGGAGGATTTCTATGAACAGATTATGAGGTAGAGAGCTTGGGAGGGGAGGAGATGCCCTGCGATGTAGCCTTCTCCACTTCCAAGCCGTTCGTTGACGACTGGGAGAATGATTCTCACGGGCGAGGCGAGGCGATGTGATGCTTTGGTGGGCTCGAGCAAAGTGTGCTGTAGCGCTTTCGAGTGTAGTCAGGCACCTGGTGGGGTTGCTGACCAACTGCGCCGGCATATTAGTCCTCTCCAAATGGTCATGAACAGACTGCTACTTCGGTGGAAAGCCATCTGGTTCGTTGGACTTCGGGATTTGGAGGTTGCAAAGCAGGAAGGTTGCCTTGGGATGGCGGGATTGGGAATTTTGATGAGGAGTAAGTCTGGGAGCTTTCTGGGTTGTATTGTGTTGGATTCAAGCATCGCCGCTAGCGCGTATGCAGGGCACTTGCATAGCAAGTCAGCGATACCTCCTACACTACCGGCTGCACCCTAGGTTTTTCCCTCACAGAGGTTTTCCCTCAGGGTCATGTCATATGTGACATGGTGAATACGCCCCGCTAGTGTACGACGCGACGTCACCGGCCCACCGGTACAGAATTTTCATTCTGACGTCCCCTTATAGAGACACATAGTCATTCACACTACCATACTGCAACTGGTATTTTGACTTACATACATCTACATCTTTCCTGTCCCTGATTCCGTCTATCGCTCCGTCCTCTTCGGGTCGCTGTGCACTCTCACCCACGAGAGCTACATATCTACATATTGTGATCTTATTGTCAGTGATGTAGCTCATGCGGTTGTTAATGATTGTGTGAAACGGTAAACCCATGCTTCTCAGGATTTTTACCTCTATAGGAGGAAGTTTTCCCTGGGACGAGGTACGGTGCCGATTCATGCTCTGTGTGCTCGGTGACGTGGTCTCGGTGAATGCGGCTAGACCTTGGTTAGCGTGAGGTGAAGTTCGGCGCTTCACCTCCACAGATCACCAAAACACATGCATGTGCCTCACACATCATTGCCTGCCAAATACATCCCACAAGACCCAGTTTCTAGCTTTGTGGAATGGTTTTTTGTGGCATGACCTTGGTACAATCTAGCCTCACAACATCTTTCGCAAACGCTTAGTTAAACACGCAGTATTACATACTACATTTCTGTCGCACTAGTCCTACCTCGCCTTCTCAACCAAACCCCGTTCCCGATCCCCTTTCGACAGACCAATAAATTGCCTGAAATGATTCATTCAGCAACCTGGGATCGATAGAGTGGGCCTCATTTGCCCTAGCCTGCTTCGCGAGACTGTCCCTCATGATCGCTTGGTCAATACACTGGCTGACATACGCAGATATGCACGGTCCCGCCATCGCAGGCGCGGTCCCGCTGTCCTGATGAGCATAGTAAGGGCTGGCAGCGGCTGGATTTCCCTGTGTGAACGTATTAAACTGAAGGCCAAGCCCGTACGCAGGGTACTGCATTTGTACAGCCGGTAGATACCCTTGCACATGCACACCGGGATTGGTGTAATGGAACCAGGCTGGGGCGTTAATGCCGGCCATGTGGTGCAGATACGGAAGGTCTTCTGGACCAGCCTGCAGACCGTGATGATCGGGAGGCATTTCAATGTGTACTCGGTTGTGCGCTTTCCACTTGATGTCAACGATCAGCTTATGTACTTGCCTTGAATGGCGGTACAAACACCCTGGGCGGTTGAAACCTGGATGTTGCAGGCAAATGTGACAATTGTTGGGCTGGGTTTTGGTGTGCTTGGTTCGAACGTGCTGAGCAACATTATAAGCGCAATTGAAGCGACGAATGTGGCCATCCTTGTCGAGACATTTCCATGGACAATGGTGGATCTTTGGACATTCTTGCTTCTTGCAGTTCTTACGTGCCGGAAGTTCGGCAGAGTGAATATCGGTGGAGACACTGGATGACTGGATATTCGGGTGTGATTGTGACTACCGGCAGCGATCCAGGGCTCAAAGGTAGGAAGCTGTGGATATATGTGCTCCTGAGAAAGTCCGAGATCAGCTGCTGAGTATGCGACCAGCACATTTACATGCTGCGATGTCGGTCCAGCTTTGCTCAGCCCATTTGGATTATCTTGCTGGGCAACAACCTTCGAGCCAGATGCTGAAGATGCGACCAGCGCACCCAAATGCTCAGACTTTGGGAGTGCGAGTCTGGGTTTGCCCAGCCCAATTGTGAGATTCTGCTGAACAATAGGCACCTGAGAGTGTACGCCAGCCGGGCCTTTTGTGGGTCATTGTTGTCGAACGCGTTGTTCTTCTCTTGACCATATAAGGATTGAGATGCCTGTCCGGAACTATTCGCCTCAAGCTGATCGTCAACGAGATTGGTCTGGTTTCGTTTTTGGGCATGACATAACCATACGGAGTGATACAATTGACTATAACACCCTCAGCATTTGCGCTCTAGTTTTCAGCCGGAGGTGGAAGGCCAAGGCCTTAAAACAGATTGCTCCAGTCAATATCCATGTTGTCCAGTGCGCTGTCGAACATATGCAGATCGAGGTCCTCCAGCTTGGTGCCTGGGTCTTCAGCACTGGGGTTGCATGCATCGCTGGCATGTCCACTGGAGAAATCCATCGTTGGTGGCAGGAACAAATAGAATTGGAAGCAAGTCAATGAGCGGTAGTGGCATGATGATCGAAATCGGTATGGAATTGAAAGTGACTTGATTAAGCAAGACTAGGATCTCGACGTCTGGAATATATTGCTGGGCGCTGATGCCCCTAACGCAGCGGCGCGTGCAATCTAGCGACAATCCCAAAGTGCTTACAATGTTTGCACCGTTGGAAACAAGGCCATTTTTTCTTTGTTACATGTCTCAAATGGATTCGGAAGATGCCACCTGCGCAGAGACAGCACCATGGTAGACCTTGGTGACAACGACATATTGGGAATGTTTCAGAATTTCCATGAGTCACGATGCCCTTCACAGGCCTCGGAAAATGGTAAGTGAATGGCAGTGCAGCATATCGATGTTCGTCCATTCTGTTATTTCTTCCGAGCAAAACTTCGCTTAAAAAAGGCCTTCAGTACATACATGCGGACTTTCTCCTTGTGTTCCAGCCTTTCTTCGGTTCATCAGTAAGGTGATAGGGTGCGCCCCAGACCTTATCGTCATCTGTGGTATCGTTTGTGAAATCCATCACGGGAAGGCCCGTTAGGTTAACCTACAAGATACTTGAGCAAATTGTTGTCTGCTTTGTTTCTATCTATCTACATGACTAACTGAACAAGTGTTGGCTCAACGTCGAAGATTCGGAGCACGACTTGCCAGTGGGCATGCTGGTAAGCCAATATGGTGACATGTGGATCTCCCAAACGTCAGAGCTCCAGAGATTGTCCCGTCTGGTGCCACACCCCTCGTTACTGAGAACGTTGCCGTCTATCCCCCCTTCGCGTAGAAAGTTGCCGTTAGTAGAGCATCCTTGTTAACCATCGGACCTTGCCCTCCGATGCCTCCTATTCATGTGGTGCACCTGCTCAGATACGTCTCAACGCGCTCACCCAGATTCGACGAACCGCTCTAGAATATTAATCCCAACCTCGTCTTCTCCAAGGCACAGCCATTGATAATACCATCTACAGGTTTTTTGATCACCCTTCTTGGGCGGCTCTTCTTCTGGGCTAAAGGCCTTAGTCGCGCGGACAATGTCATGCTTCCTCTTGGATTGTGCAGCGTTATACCCAAAGCTGGATGCCCGAAATGTGCCAGTTTGACACTACCCAAACACTGTAGCAGAAAAAATCCATCGTAGAGATTCCTCACCTTGTCCCAACTGTCCAGAGTTTTGTTGCTTCGCACTAAGGTTCTTGTCTGGAGGCATAGGTTGACGAAGATTTCTGCAGCCTCAGGGTTAGTGAAGAATATAGGGACTGCTGAACAGTAAACTTACCTTTGAGGAACTACTTGCCGTACCAACTGGTATGCGCCAAGTCGAGGCTCTGCTTCGTATATTTGAAGCACCAACAACAGTTGTGCTTTTGGAACAATGATGCCGCCTCGGCCTTGAAGGTCCGATCTTCCTCTTCGCCTGTAATCTTCAAGACAGGATCTTCTTCCAGCAATCCTCCCCAATTTGACCACACCCATCGACAGAATCGCTGCATATCATCTCTGACCATGTCGGTTTGCAGGCGGTTTTGTTCCCGCTCCTGGGTCCTAATATTCATGTCCTCTATGGCCACATCGTCTGCGTGGCGCAGCTCCATGAGCTGTCACAATGCCTGCGACAACTCAAGGTTTGCGGGCTCGCTGCCCGTCCTTAGCTGGTCATCCATGTCCTTTTGCTCTGCAACCAGAGCTTCCACGACTTTATGGATATTCGGCGCAGAGCACTCGCGAAAATTCCCAAGGTCTTGGGGAACACACGTGTATCGAGCAGCAATACCTTTGTCCATTTTAAAGTCTCAATTTTGGATAAATTTATTGATCATTTGTAGTGTGATGCGAAAGCCTAAATTTTGCCCTGTTGCTTTGACGCAGGAGCACACAACATCTCAGCTAGGGAAAACAGAGATATACGTGCCTATTATAATTGTGAGCAGATGTGTACCTGCATACAAATCTCT